>PVIJ01000032.1:377163-478601 GCA_004024925.1 Scalopus aquaticus | reverse complement strand
GGAGAATACAGGGGACCATGGAGATGGATCACGGGTGAATTGGTGGTGGGCTGCCCAAGGGGAATACAAAATGTAAAAGACATAAATAACAATAAAAAAAAGAAAAAAAAAAAAGAAAACATTCATCTTTGTACACACAGTAGGAGTTGAGTCTACTAACAAGCCCTGCACCTGTGCTTCTTAAATTGCAGAGGGCAAAAGAATCATCGGGGGATTCATTTAAAGTGCAGATTTCTGGAAAGGTCTCCTCTCAAGAGATTCCATAGTAAGCTTGGTGTGGTCATGAGAATCTGCATTAACAGAACCAGGGGATTCAGCATCTGGAGGGATCTGGAAAGATCCTGACCTCAGCTCTAAGTTTTAAGAGAGCAGCAACCACATCTATTTTGTTCACTTCATCCACCCAGCACATAGTAGGCACTCAATAAGTAATTGTGACCAGCCTGCATCTTACTCTGAGACACGTGACAGTCATCACATGTGATTAAAAATGTTGGTCACATGGAGGTCTCCCTGGTGGCGCAGCGGTTAAGCGCTGCGCTGGGGAGCTGTTGAAACAGTGGTGATGCGCGAGTTCGACACCCAGCCAGGGAGAATCCCACATGGCGCGGCAGACCTCTCCTGCCTTGCCCGCTGCTCCCCTCAGCAGTGTGTTTCCATCGATCTGCCTCTTCTGCTCCCCACTCTGTCTCTGGTGAACCCTCTCGCCACCCCACGGCTCTGGCCTGTACCCCAGCTTGTATGCATAAATAAATTTTAAAAATCTTAAAAAAAAAATGTTGGTCACATACCCTGTTAATTTACTTCCTCTAAATACTTTCTTATAACATCGAAGAAAAATTTGCCAAGTTTTTTTTTCAGTAGTAAAAATTTTCATTTGACTTGTTCACTGTTAGAAGTTTAGCAGCAAGAATGTGTGTGCTGCATTATAGCTGCTCAGAATTTGTTTTGAGTATAGATCGATCCCTATTACTCAGTGATTAGAACTCCTTCATTTCCAAATATGAATTAGTGTGCTCTAAAATGCTTGCTGCTTAAGGAGGACAAATGTGGTCTCCACTCTTCCCCCACCCTCGTAAGGATGTTTGTTGTCTACACTGCTTCCCATCAAAGGTGGTGAAAGGATTTAAGAGCAGCATGTTTTGAGGCTCCAGAAGTGATGGCTCAGCAACTTCCAATTGTACCCTTTGCTCCCCCTCCATTAGCACGATTGCCCCACTGGCCTTACCCAAATCACCCAGCCATACCTGTTAGTATGCAAAACTCGTTAACCACGAAATTCAACATCTCTCTGAAGAATCCCCCGCATAATCAGCAGCCCCCCACTGCCCCTCCCTGTGGTCACACACCACACTCTCCTGTCAGTACTGCTGGTCTGTGTCCACCCTGCCCTCCAGGGAAGCAATCGTGACTTCCTCATGTGTGTCCCAAACAGAAAGCCCCAAGTGGGGGCAACGTGCAGGGGGAAGTGGGTGGGTCACTTGCCCTTTGGTCAATTCCCTCTTTGCTGAGGTTCAAAGAACATGATCTCAGATAGGACTTCCCTGCCCCTGAACTAGATTTTCCCACTCCAGTTATTCTCCCAGAACATCCCATTCTTTTCCATCCTGGTGTATCACAATCACTAATTATAGTTTTATTGGGTTCCCTTCATGTTTATCCTCTGTCTCTCCAACTAGATCATAAACTCCAAGGGGGCAAACCCTATGCTCCAGCCAGAATCTCAAAAACATGTTTGTAGTTGCATAATACATATTTATTGAATGAATGAATGAAATAGTACACTCGTAATATCCTTAGGCTCTTGCTATAGATCCTGTTCCAGGTGGGAAGTCTCCCCTGCTCAGGCGAGATCTCCCCTCACCTCCCACTTCAGATCTGACAGCAGGGAGGGAACCCCACACTGGCCAGAGTGACAGCTGTGTTTGATGATTCCCTGGAGACATCCAACAATGGCTATGAATAAAGTGTTTAATGGTTGACATGGGGTCTTAAAAAATGATACTGTAACACTCAATAGCTGGAGATGATTTTATCTTGATAATTTATTTTTTAATTGAATGAATCATAATAATGACCCTGAGTTTTGCACATTTACTCAGTGCCAAGTACATAATGCTATCCACTCTTTATGGCACATCCGTGCCAAGCATTTTAAATATCTTACTTCATTTAAGCATTACGAAACCTAACGTAGGTATTATTATTATCTTCCCATTAAAGCTAGAACTGAACTCAGGTAAGTTCAATCTTCTGCGAGGGTCACATGAATACTAAATGCTCAATGGGATCATTCTCTCTATTTGATCCCAAAGCCCGTGATCTATTCCCTGCTAGCCATTCCCAGATCTGCTCTGAGGAGAAGGAAGTATACACATCCTCAAATAGAAGTGAGTGGTGGAGACAAAGGAGGCACAGGGTAAGGAAGCAAACAGAGCGCAGGCTCCTACTTTGTGTGGGTATCTGAGACCCTCATGGACAGAAGAAAGCTTAGAAAGGTTGAGTGACTCACTTGGTGGGCCAACAAGACAGGCTTAGTTGAAAGCCGACCCAAGCCTTCCTATGTCCAGCTTTCACGTTCAGGTCTACGCTAGCAAATCTCCCTCGGGCAACCTCAGGTCTCAGACACTTCAGGGACAGACTAGGCCTGAATCTTTTCTTGATAAGAGTCCCTGCAGCACTGTAGCTGGGTAATTAACTGCTTAGTAAAGTCACTGAAAAACATTACCATCTGACTATGTCTTTTTTCTGGAGCCAACTCTTTGTTGTGTCTCAAGGAAAGTCACTATTATCCAAACATATCAGAACATACAATTTCAGAAATGCTTTTATTTCTCAGAAACCACAGAGGTGAGGCATTTGCTGTCAGTCATGGGGGACTAATGAAAGTTGCTTCATAGCAACACTTTAAGCATTAAAATATGGAAATTGTATATATTGTTTTCTCCTTTTCCACTCTCTTCCTTCCTTTTTCTACCCTCCTTCCTTTTTTTTACTCCCATTCTTCTTTCCTCCCTTTTTAAAGGTATCATTGAATGCTAGATATAATTAATAAAATATTATAATTTCAAACTGTCTTGAACTATTGAAAGTGGTCATTATGAAGTTTTGATTCAATCATGCTTTAATAGAACTTTTAGCAAGAGATACTGTTGAACATAATTCTATATGGATTTAATTCTTACCAGGTGATTTGACGTAGTGTTTAAGGTATGCTCCTTAATGTGTCCCAAAACTGTTTCAATGAGTTCTGTTTTAGTCACTTGGGCTGTTATAACAGAATACCAGAGATTGGGTAGCTTATAACTACAAATATTTATTTCTCATAGTTCTGGAGGCCGGGAAGTTCCGTATTATGGCACTGGCTGATTCATTGTACAGTAAGAGTCCAATTCCTGGTTCATAGATAGCTGTCTTCTCTTTGAGTCTGCACCTGGCAGAAGGAGCAAAGGAAGTCCTAGGGCCTCTTTATAAGACACTAATCCTATTCATGAGATCTCCATCTTTATGATCTAATCACCTCCCAAAGACCCCACTTCCAAATGCTACCATATTGGGAATTAGGTTTCGACATGTGAATTTGGGGGGACACAAACTTTTAGTCCACAGCAAGTTCTTTCTCAATAGTTTAACTTTTCAATGTTCTCTCAGAAAATTCAATTCTTGAGTTGGGTATCTTACCCTTCCACAGAAATATTTCTTTGTAAATTCAGAGGAAACTCAAACTGTACAACATGAACTACAAGAAGGGCAGATACCCCCTTCTACTAATCTCAAGTTATCCTTGCATACATCATCCCCAAACCCCTGTGCCCAAAGCCTAGATTCTTCACTGTTACTTCACCACAGGTAAGTAGTCAATGATTTTTCTGTCCTATAGGCTAAACCACCTGATCCTTCATTAGCAGCTGGCAAGGGGGTAGAAAATGGAAGTAATTATAAATAATGTCTATTCCACATAAGATTCTCATCCAAGTTCACAGGAACACTATTCAAAGTATGCACAAAATCATAGCACATGATGTTTGTGGAGAACATACGAGTTATAGTAGATTTTACTTCCATAATTCTAACATGCTGTAGCTTCCGTCTAATGAAAGGTAACTATCAAATTATTAAAAGTACCATTTTATCTGTAAAAGTTCTAAACATGAGCAAAGAGTGGAGGATCTATCTTTTAAAGTTTTGAATAAAAGGTAAAAATATGGCGGACATATGAAACATTCTCTTAAAATTTATTATAAATTTAGGAGACAAAATAAAAGAAACAGAAACTGCATCATTGCTAAAAGAAAAAAGTGTCTATAAAGATGTGGCACATAGTAGGGCTTCAAGCTATATTTACTGAGTAAATATTTTGAGCACATATTGGGGGGAGAAAACAGGAGGGAAAAGAGAACAGTCAAAGAACCAGACTTCCTGAGAACCAAGATGGAGGGCATTTGGATCACTGAATTGAATTTGATTGGTTAACTTAAATGTTAGGTGGGGCTAGTCTCTTTCCAAAAAATACCACAAACTGGGTGACTTTGAAAAACAGAGCTCTATTGCCTTTAGTTATGAAAGTTAGAAGTCCGAAACTGAGTTGTCAGCAGGACCATGCTATCCCTGATTTCTAGGGTTTGTTTTGTTTTAGTTTTGTCATGAATTCAATACTTTTAAACAATGACTTATGGGCCCAAACCAGCTTGGACATCCATTTTTGGAAATAATTTTTATAGAATAGTTTTGTATATTCATTGACATACTGTATTTTTATCTACAATAACAGAACTGAGTAGTTCTCACAGAAAGCATATGGTCTGCAAACCTAAAATAATTTCTACTGAGCCCTTCACAGAAAATACCTGTTGACTGCTGTTTAGATAGCCCCTGAAGGTAAGACAAATTAATGAAAGGAATATATATTGGAAGCAAAGAAAATGGGTTTTAATTTATTTCATTGCTCACAAAGTCCAAAGGAATCCATAAAGTAACTACTAGAACTAATACGTAAATATAGCTAGGTCATAGGCTATA
This sequence comes from Scalopus aquaticus, assembly GCA_004024925.1. Taxonomy (NCBI): domain Eukaryota; kingdom Metazoa; phylum Chordata; class Mammalia; order Eulipotyphla; family Talpidae; genus Scalopus; species Scalopus aquaticus. The sequence goes on along the minus strand of PVIJ01000032.1, from coordinate 473,582 downwards.
AGGTCAATATTAAGAAATTTACTTCATTTCTATATATGAGCAACAATTTGATAAGAGATATTTTTAAATATCATTAAAACAGCATAAGAAAGCCTAAATTACTTATAAGCAAATAAATAAAAGATGTGCAATCCCTTCACATTGAAATGAATAAGCGTTGCTGAGAGAAACTAAAGATCTAAATAGACTTACTATGTGTACACACTGGAAGACTCAAAACTAGTAAGTTGCTGATTTCCCCAAAATTTCATCCCAGTGAAAATTCCAGCAAGATATTTTTTAAAAATCACACTGATTCTAAAATTTATATGAAAAGGATAGCTAAATATAGATTAGCTAAAACTACTTGAAAAACCAAGTTACATGGCACACATCACACAATGTTAAGACTAACTAGCTTATTTACATGATGGTCCCCAACAATCTTTACTTCCTGGTATTAGTTCCCATTACTTATTCTGAGGAAGGTGAGCTATTCTGCAGTAAATCCTCATAAAGAGAAGTCCAAGTGGGGAGGAACTAAAGCCCCTGGCCAACAGCCAGCAAAGAACTGAAGCTTCTGTCATGGGCCACGTCAGTGCAAGCAAGCAGATACCTCAGCCCCAGTCCAGCCTTCAGATGAGCACAACCCTACCAAATCACTTGAGGCAACCACACGAGAGACCTTGAGACAGAACCCTGGACCTTATTGCCCTCAGATTCCGAACTCTCAGAAATGATGTGAAGTCATCCATTTTATGTTGCAAATTTTTGGAATTTGTTAAGCAGGGATTGATGATGCTTATAAAGACTTACTTTAACTTTTAGTAACAAGACAGTATAGTCTTGATGTAAGGACAGACAAGTAGATTAATGGAACATAGTAGAATTCAGAAACAGATCCAGATAGTAGTGAACTGATGTTTGACAAAGGTACCAATATAATTCAAAGAGACTAGTCATTCCAAAAAATGGTATTAGAAGATCCTTTGCCACATCATCCACGTTAGGCAGCAAAGATTTCTTAGGGCACTAAAGCCACTGTGAAAGTTAATTCTATGTGTTGATTTCACTGAACCCAGGTGGGTTTATGCCAGAGATGCCAACTCAGTTAATACTTGGAAAGCATTTAATGTAATCCACCATGCCAATAGATTAAAGGACCAAGATCACACAATCAACTCACTAGCCAGAAAAAACATTTGATAAAGTCCAACATCCCTTTATCATGAAAACATTCAATAAATTAGGTATAAAAGGGAATTTTCTCAACATGAAAGTTCCCTTTCAACATTTCTTTGGAAGATATAACCAGGACAGTTAGGCAAGAAAATTAAGTAAAAGACATCATATTGAAAAAGGAAAAAGTAAAACTATTTTATTCACAGATGAAACAACTAAACAATAAAGAAAATGAAAAAAAATGCAAACCACAGATGGGGGAAAATTATTCTCAGTACATTTATTTGCCAAAAGACTCATACCTAAAATACATAGAGAATTCAAACAGTTTTAGTAGTCAAAAAGATAAAATAATGTATTAAAACACAAGTGATTAAGACTTGTACAGATGCTTTTAAGTTATACAGGTTTTCAGAAGCATATGAAAAAAGTGCTCACTATTTCATCAGGAATATGTGCAAATTAAAACCATAATGAACTATTACTTCACACTAATCCAAATGGTTTTAACTAAGTGTTTGATGAAGATGTGGGACAACTGTGACTTTCATATACTATTGGTGGGAGTATAAACTATTAAACCACTCGGGTAAAAGTTGTTTCAATTTCTCATGAAACTAAGCATACACCTCACTCGCTATGATCCAACCATTTTACTCTGAGGTACTACCTAAGAGTAAAGATTAAAAAGCACATATCCTTGGGCCTCCCCGGTGGCGCAGCGGCTAAGCACTGCGCTGTGGAGCTGTCGGCAGCGGCGACGCGAGTTCGACGCCCGGGCGGGGAGAATCCCACATGGTGCGGCAGACCTCTCCTGCCTCTCCCGCTGCTGCCCTCAGCAGTGTACTTCTGATCTGCCTGTTCTGCTACCCGCTCTGTCTCTGGTGGGCCCTCTCGCCGCCCCACGCCTCTGGCCTGTACCCCAGCTTGTATGTATAAATAAAAAATAAATCTTAAAAAAAAAAAAAAAAAAGCACATATCCACAGCAGAGGAGCCAAACAGACATTTTTCCAAAGAAGATATACAAATGGCTAGCAGGTACATGAGATGTTCTACATGACTCATCATCAGGGAAATGCAAAATTATCAAAACCACAATGAGTTATTATCTCATATGTGTTAGAATGGTTATAATAAAAAAGACAAGAGATAACAAGTGTTAGGGAGGTGCTGGAGAAAAGGAACCCCAGGGCACTGTTGGTGGGTCATAGATTGGTTCAGTTCTATGGAAAACATTACGGCGATTCCTCAAAGAATTATGGCCCAGCAATCCCACATTTGGGTTTATTTCCAAAGAAAATGAAATCAAGAGTGAAGAGGCATCTACACTCCTGTGTTCATTACAGAATTATTCACAATAGCCAAGCTATGGAAACAACATAAGTGTTCATCAATGGATAAAGAAAACACACACACACAACCTAAGTGTTCATCAGTGGATTAAGAAAACACACACACACACACACACACAAGAATGTTATTTGAGAATGAGAAAGAAGTAAACCCTATTATATTTGGGTTTGAACCTTGCGGGCATTAGACGGAGAAAGGCAGATATCGTATGATAGCAATTATCTGTGAAAACTACAGAAGCTGAAATCACAGAAACAGAGTGCTGTGGTCCCCATGGGCTTGGGAACAGGAAAATGGAGGGACGTCGGTCAAATATACGACCTCTAGGTAGGGGGATGAGTGAGTTCTGTGCATCTAATGCACAGCTCGGTGATTATAGTTAACAATACTGTATTATATACTTGAAAGTTGCTAAAAGAGTAGCTCTTAGTCTCACTGCACACACACACACCAAAGGTAATAATGTGAACTGATGGCCATATTAACTAATCCATTGTGGCAATCATTTCAAAATATATACATATATCAAGGGATCACATTGTCTATCTTAAACTTACACAATGTTATATGCCAATTATATTTCATGTGTCATACTATGTCATATAGCTCATTGTGTCTCATATATGTCAATGACATGCCAATTATTTTATATAAAATGTAAACTGGGGGGGGAAATAATATACATCCATAAAAAGACTTGTATAAGAGTGTTTATAAAACTTTACCTTAATAGACAAAACCTGCTGTCAAGCCAAATGTCCCTCAAAAATTGAATGGATAAAACACATCACAGTCCAAAGGAACACTGCTCATTTGTAAAACATACTATTGAAACATACACCAAAATAGATGAATCCCAAAAACATTATGTTGTATCTAATAAAGCTAGACTCAAAGGAGTATGTGCAACATGATTTCCCTTTCATGAAGATCTGCAGGCAAAACTAAGCTACACTGATAGAAATCAGAATAGCGATTGCCTCTTGACCAAGGGTAAGTAATTGGGACTCAAGAAAACTTCCTGGGGAATAAATGTGTCCTCTATATTAATAAGAATGTATATATTTGTCAAAAACTCCTCCAATTGTGCAAGTAGAATGAGCATGTAAATAATCATATTGCATGTAAAAAACTATCTAAAAGTAAACCTGAATGTTTCAGACGGGGCATATACTTCCTTCCTACATCCTGGCTATTTACAGTATTGCAAATGTTAGTTGGTTTACACTGGTTCTGAAAAGAGACCTAGAAATCAGGGAGATGAGTGTGGAAGAGATTCTTAGAAAAGAAATTGGGAATGGAGAAGAGAAGCACAAACAGAAGCAGAAGCTGAATATTCATTTATCGGGTCTTTCACTGCCTTGGACTATTTCCCTTTTCCTTATGTCTTCTCTTTAAGGTGAGATTTCACACTCTTCAAGGGTAGTGATGTGCTTATCCATCTTTGCATTTCTGGGAGCTCCTAGAACTACCTTATGCAGGCAGGTAGGAGTTTGGTAAATATCACAGACAGAAAAAGAGAGAGAGCTGTGATTTAGAATATTTAACAATGGGCTATACATACCTTTCAGGAATGAATGACTGCAAAATACCTGAGAACCAAGACTGTTCTGTGTTTCCCAGAGTCAAACACATATCTGGTGCATAGAATCGTTTTTATACATTGATTAACTGAAGTGTATACGAAGGGAAAAAATGATCTCCCTTCAAAGTCTTATTGACTCTCCCCCTCACCCCTCCTACCTCCACTAAACGCTCAGCAGTGGAAATCTTGAAATATGCTTTTTGTTGTTTTACTGCAGTTTGCATTTAAATTGGGCGTGTCACTATCACATTTTATTAGCTATTCCTCATACCAGCCCTGTGAGGTTAGCGCTGTTATCTGCATTTTACAGGCAAGGGCACTGAGAGGTGAAACTACTTGCCTGGGTCGGATCACACAATGAGCTGCTGGAAAAGTGGGGTTTGAGTCCCCGGCTTCCGCCCCTCCAGATGGCTTGGCTAGTCCACGGAGCCTGTGGCTTTGCACATGTTAATGAAATGTGGATTTTCTATTATAAACTTTAAAAATCACTTTTAAGGCATTAACTCCGTAAGAGAAAGCTAGGATTGTAATTCTTTGGCCTGATTATTTTTCCTGAGGAGATTTTTTTTTTCAGAGACTTGACTCAGCTGCTTAGACCCAAGGTCTTTGAAATGACTCACCCCATCCAGAGATTCAGCACCATTATTTCCTGCTCCCAAGCCCGGCCTTTAAGAGGCCGGCTCCCTTCAGCAACCTCCCAGGAGAGCCCACCCATACAGCATAGCCTTTAAACAGTATTTTAATTGGAGTGAAATAATTTTATAAAATTGGATGGGATTTAGGGCTTATCTAATTAAGAAAAACGTAATGTGGTCCATGAACTTCCCTAAATGTGCAATGCAAGCAAAATTGTGGGCACAGATGCATGTGGCCTCCCCCCCCCCCCCCCCCGCCCACCCAGAAGGTCAAATTGTTAAGGAGACAGTTCTCCTTAAAAGTGGTCATGTCCCTAACAGATTGAGAAATTGAAGCTCAGCAAGTTTAAGGAACTTGCCTTAGGCATCACACAACTAGGCGACAATAATCCTGGATCGAGAATCTCAGCCTTCCATTAAGGCAGCTACACTGACTAATCTCCATTCCTGGAACATGCATTCTGTTTGAAGAATTACACCCACATGCTCTTGAATTCATCTACTTCATTCTAAAGAATTAGTTTCACCAAATGGTATCCTTTATCAAGATAAAACCGCTAGTCTGGCTTTTCCCTCATCTGAATCAATCAGCTCCCCTGAAGGACACTGAGCTGAGGGAACTCACACCTTCTGTGCCCTTTCCCTTCATGGCAGAAGGGAGCATCAGCACTTCCCAGAATTCCCAGTTCTGATAACTCAGCCCAATGTGATTAACAATACTATGATTGCGTCACCCTCCGTCTCCCTGTGTGATACTGGATGATTCAATTAAGACAAGTGGTTTTCAATTTTGGCTGCACTTTAGATTCACCCGGGGGAGCTTTTAAAAACTCCCCATGCTCATTGCCAGGCCGCACCCTGGACCAATTAAATACAAATCTCTGGAGGAAGAGTTCAGTCACGAGTATTTTTTAAAGCTATTGAAATGATTCCAAAGTGCAGCCATAGTTGAAAACCACTAAGAGAAGCAAGAGAAAAAATTCATATGGATGGGGCACCTATCATGCACCCAGTGGTTTACATATGCCTGCCCACTTACTCCTCCCTACCAGAGAGGCTGTATAACTTTTCTAAAATCACAGGGCTGGAAAGTGACAGAGTTCAGTTTTAAATCCAACTAATCATAACTCCGAGGTGTGTGTTCATCACAAGAACAGTTTCCTGATAGCATCTGTAAAACACAGATTTACTGAAGATTAAATAAGGTGATAACCATTGAACACCTGGTAAAGAGTAGGTGACTAATCTCTATGTCTTCATTTCTTAATCTATTCATTTATCTAGAATGTTCCACCTGGTCCATGCAATGCCCTGGCACCAAGACTTTAGGTCAAGAAACTTCAGCAGTTATGCAGTTATAATGTCTGCTTTACACACTACCCTGGGTAAATCATAATTCTATTCTTTGGGATGTTAAGTTTTAGGAAACTTAAATTGATCGAAACTATAACTGAAAATCTGTCTTACTGATTGCATGCATTTTACAGATAACTTTATATGTTTCAATATAATAATGTAACAGTACTCCTCTCTCTTGCCATAACGGAAGGGATGATTTCCTATTTCACAAATGGGAGAACTGGCATTGCTGGCATCCCCTGCAAGGCACTTGAAACCCGTTGTGCCCAGATTCTCCTTCCATCTATCACATTGTCATGGGACTAGAACAGAGGTCTGTACCCTTTTTTTTTTCTTTCTTACAGTCTTTTTATGAGGCTCACAAATCATTAAAAAAATTTTTGCGGGGGCCTCCCCGTTGGCGCAATAGGTTAAGGGCAGCACTGTGGAGCTGTCGGCAGCTGCTGCGTGAGTTTGATGCCAGGCTGGGAAGATTCCCACATGGCACAGCAGAACTCTCCTGCCTTGCCCGCTGCTGCCCTCAGTGTATTTCAGTTGATCTGCCTGTTCTGCTCCCCACTCTGTCTCTGGTGAACCCTCTCACAGCTCCACACCTCTGGCCTGCACCCCAGCTTGTATACATAAATAAATAAATCTTTAAAAAAAATTTTTTTTTGTTTTTTTTTTTTGGTGACCTAGTGGCATGGCTGAGGCAGGAGCTTCAAGACAAGAGGATCCCTCAGGACAGGATCAATGTTGGCATCTGCCAAGGAGGAGAGGTAACGGCCTCTAGGCTACCAGGTACTGAAGAGTTTGACTGAAGCAATAACAATAGTAATGATGGGGGAGGAATAATAATAACTAACGTTTATAACTCTCACTGAGACCAGACATGGTCCCAGATGCTTGATGGTAAGGAGCTTGCCAGGATTCAAACATAGGCTGCATGAAACCAGAATCTGATTTCTAACTCCACTGCTACATTTTGGGAGCCACCAGCGACTTGAAGGAGGCTTTCAAAGATGGGCTGGGGGTCGACATCAGCCTCAGAGGAGGAAGGAATGTAGTATGCGGCTGGTCATATGCATGCTCTTATCCTGCTTTGTCCCCTGTTCTTCAGGATCACTGCTTACTTTCTCTTTGGAGTGAGGAAGAAGCACAAGGAACCACAGATACCTGTTGGAAGAGAAGAGAGAGACCAAACCTCTATCTCATCTTGTCATTTCCTTCTCTTGTTCATCATGCTTGCACTGCCTACTGCCAAAGTGTCTGACAGTTTTCAGGTCCTTGTACGTATCAATCAAGAGATAGTGAATCACTCGCGCAAGGCTTATAGCTCTATGGGTATGGGGCTGGATATGAACCCCAAATCTTCTCAAACTGATGTCACACAGTTCCAGGGCCCTCATTTTGGGTACTTTCTGCTTATTTAAAGGAATTTTTAATAGAAATTCTTGGTGGATCCTAATAATTCAAGTAAATCAAAGCTAAGTTCTTATCAGGGCAAAGGAGTTTGGGGCCTCACACTGGGGGGCTCCTTCCCGAGAAGCCTCACTGGGCCTTTATTTGTTCCTGTCAGTGCTGGTCTGACTCCTTGTTTGAACACTGCACTAATGTGTTTGGATTTTGTCATAGTGACAGTACCACTAAATGCTGTTCCAAAGGAGTTCTAATTTAGTTTTAACACCATCAAATTTTATTTCACATTTCCAGAAAAAGCCAAGGTAATTCCAGGTCAGGCAGGGTTGGCTGGGTGGCATCTCTGCTCAAAAACAAGACTGACAGGGACTTTGTCTTCCTCAAAACAGAATTCTGAAGATAGCCTGGTCATGGACATTGACCTGGCAAAAGAGATGATGGCATGGAGGAGCACAGATGAGAGATTTTTACGGGTTAATTCTGGAAGCTATACTCATCACTCTGCTCACTATCCATTGACTGAAACTCAGTCATATGAACACACCTCCGAGCAAGAGAGTCTAGGAAAGGCACCCAACTGTGCACCCAAGAAGAAATTTTTTTTCCATTTCTTTTTCTGTCTTTTGTTTTTCTTTTGGTTGTTTTTTGTAATTTGTGGTAGTTTTTTTTTTTTTAAGATTTATTTATTTGTGCATACAAGAACTGGGGTATAGATCAGAGGGGCGAGAAGTGAGAGAGTTCACCAGAGACAGAGTCGGGAGCAGAACAGGCAGATCTAATGAAATACACTGCTGAGGGGAGAAGCAGGTGAGGCAGGAGAGGTCTGCTGTGCCATGTGGGAAACTCCCTGGCTGGGGATCGAACACATGCTGCAGTGGCTGCTGATAGCTTCATAGTGCTGAGACTTAACCCCTTCACCATGAGAGACGCCCTTGTTGTAGGTTTTGTATGACAAATGTTTTAAGTACTGAGATGCCATTAAAAAAAAAAAAAAGGAACTAGAATCTTTTGGAGTGATCCATCAACCGTGCTAATCTTGAGTATGAAAATAATTCATAATTCATTTTTATAGAGTAGTTCCTATGTTCCAAACCATACTAAGTCCTTTCAGTATTTAATCCTGTGCAGCCTTGCTCATAGATTTTAAAGTAGATCAACAATTAATTGCAGCATGATGCAGTTGTGTTCTTCAAAAGTAATAAAGAACAAATGTGCCCCTGTAGGTTACTTCTCCACCCTGCTTTCCCTGAGTGTGTGTCCCAGAGGTTGGTTTCCATGAATAACTCATCCAGTCTTTCTGGTCCTTTGGTTTCTGGTCCTTTCTGGTTGGATTTGGCCAATGAGAGTGACTAATAGAGATCAGAGTTGGGTGTCATTGTTCCCCATCTGTCTTGTGCTTCTCTGTTGGTGGCCACAGTTCCTTTCAGGCAGTCACTCCCCAGTGGTTACAGATCTTGCCAGGTTCCTCTAAGAAGTCCCGCTTTTTACCCCTTCAGGCCTGGGATGACCAAATCTTCTCGTCACTGACAGTCCCTTGGTGCCATATCTACCCTTCACTGGTCCCTTGACTCTTCCTATAGCCTGAACAATAGCACCTTCCATGAACTCTCTTCAGTTATCCCTTAGTGTCATCTGTTTTTACTAGTTCAGTTGATTCAGCTAGAACTTGAGAAAAAATACACACCCCACCTTCCTTGTGTCTGCTTTAGAATAAGAGCTCAATTTGATCATTTACTAGCTGTGTGATCTTGAGCAGGTTACTTAACCTCTCTGAGTTGTAGTTTACTCGTCCATAAAACAAAAAATAATTTATTTATGAGAATTAAAAGGAATTATGTCAACTACCAAGCTCAGTGTTTGGCACATAATGGCAATTAATAGAATTAGAAATGGTAAATGATGTCATGGAAATATGTCAAAACCAATAAATTATAAAATTAACTTAAATTATATGTAATATATACAGAAGCTCTAATTGAACTGACAGACATTATTGAAAAGATGATAATTCCCAGTGTTGACAATGATGTTGGGGAAAGGCATATGCTGCAAGTCTAAGAATAAAATTTGTTAAAATCCTTCTGTGGGATTTTATAAGTAAAAAAATCTAAAAAAGTTTACATTCTCTTTGATCCAGCAAGTCCCAACACTTTTCAAAATTGATATCATTGTTTTTAACAGTTAAATATTGGTAATGAGTGTAGAGAACACAGTATAGATAGGATTGACCTTGGCCACAAGTAACAAAAATCCAAACAACAGTGGTTTAACAGCTCAACAAAACCAGGACCAAAGTCCAAAATGTTCAAGACTTTTCCTTCATGGCTGTTCTGTGGTCAGTGTGTCTCCACTCACCAGAGAAAAACTGGGAAGACACTGGCCTGTCTCAGGAAAACAAGACCTTCTGCAGGAACTCTGACAGGCTTATGCCTGATTGGACAGATCTATGTCACATTGTTACCGAGTATAATTTCCATTATAAGGGAAGTTTCCATGTCCCCTGCCCCACCTAGTGAAGGGTGGAGCTGAGCAGGAGAAGACTTGGAGGTGGAGACACTTGGACGGCGTGCTTGCTTCTGGCCTACGGGCTTGCACCAGGGACTGGGGAAACATGGAATGAGACACGTGGAGTCAAGACCTGTGTGGACACTTGGAAGAGATGTGGTGTTACAGGGCAGGTAGAGGGGCACCCCGGAAGCCTCAAACTGGCCCTCTCTAAACAGGTTCTGCCATCCGCCGCAAGAGGAAATATATAAGATCTTTAGTGGAAAGAAACTTTAATGCAATTAGTGTGTAATACAGAAAAGACAAAGAATATAGTTTTTTAAAAGCACCCAAAGTTACCCATCCCCTGGTGGGTAAAAGTCCACCCAAATGGGATTGGCCCAAAGCAAGGCCCAAAAGCCTGCCACAAGTCTAAAGCACCTTCCGGTTGGGACTCATAGAAAAGGGTCAGAAATAGTTAGACAAGTCTGGGAGTTAAAGAGCAAAATCAAAATCCAGATCAACATTGCCATTGTTAAGCTCCCCACGGGTCTCTCACCCGCGTCTGTTTCAATCAGCCCAGGCCAGTGCAGCTTCTTCACACGTCTCTCTGCTCCTTGTGCCTCTTCTGGCCTCATCCTACTTCCTTCCTTCTCTACTCTACTCTCTCTTCTTCTCTCTTCTCCAGCTTCTTATCTCACCTGCTCAGCTCCACCATCCCTTGGGTGGGGCACGGAACCTGGAACCTCCCCTTTTCCTGGGGACCACCCTGTTACAGTGGGGGAGAGCCCTGGGGGGAGGCTGTTGATGGCAGCCCTTACCTTGATTTATACTTTAATTTTGCTCCTTTTGTCCCAAACTTGCCTGGTGTCTTCTGCCCCTTTCCTATGGTGCCTCCCACCCCCCACCCCCCACCCCCCGAAGGTGCCTTAGACTTGAGGCAAGTTTTCAGGCCTTGGTAGCCTCACTTTGGGTCAACCCTGTTTTGCTGGGCATTTACCCGTGATGGAGATGGGTAACTTTGGTTGTTTTACTGGAAAACTATTATACTTTCTTCTCTTCTCCCTCTATTTGCACTGTCCTATTAAAGTTCCTTTCACACTAAGAGTATGTTTTGTCTATATGCAGTGGGTGGCAGAATCCATTTAGCATATGCAAGTTTGGGGGTCCTGTGGTGCCCCTCAGGCTGCCCCCTAAGAAGACCATCCTAGCTAGCAAGTAGAAGGGAGATGGGCGTTTAGAAGTGGGGTTGAGTCAGACACTTTACAAAGTCTCCCACAAAAAAATACTGCTTTAAAAAAATTATTGAAATTTTAAAACAAATTATTCTTTTTTGGATGACTTTAATGTTTCCCTTCTTCTGCCTCCCTCCCATCCAGTCCAACTGCATAGCCAGCAAATTTGCACTCACAGACCAAGGAGGTAAAGAAGAATGAAGAAATCTGAGAGGGGTTATACCCTCCTGGGTGGTGGGAGTGAAGAGAGGGGTAGAAAGCGAAAGGCCTGGAAAATTGACTGGTTACTTATCCAACCAACCTCATCTAGGTTTTTCTGGTCTGAGGTCGTGGATGCACAAAGACTGCCAACAGAGAGTCTGTGCAACTTCAATACATCTGGCCCTGCTGTTGTTTTCATGGAGTGTGCAGAACTGGATGGACCCAGTATTTTCTCCAGCTTGCTTTGGTCTCAGCAGAGCTTCCCAGATAAAGAAAATACCACTGATATACACTGAGGGAATAGACTAATTGTCTGGGTTCAAATCCAGACAGTACACTTACCTGTTATGTGACCTTGGACCAGTTACTTCACCACTCTATATTTCTGTTTCCTCAACTCTAAAATGGGTATAATAATAGTATACATTTCATAGGTTGTTATGAAATACTAGATGAGTCACTATTTGTCAAATGCTTAGAATATGCCTGTCACGCATAGTGCTACGAATTTACTTTAAAATAAATAAAAATGAAAAAAGCTCTTGCCATCAGTTCCCTGAGCCTTATTTATTTGAAGACACTTGACATAAATCTGAGATATCTAAAGCTACAAGAAGGTTGGAGTCTTCTTTTGTTCCCTGCTTCCCAGCCCAGTGGGTCAGAGTAATAGGAAAGAATTGCCCGCAGGAAGTTAAAAGCATGAAATACCTATTGGGTGGAAAGAACTCTTTAAACAAGCACTTTATGTGTAGCAAGAAACTCATTTAAATCTTAAACAGGTAGTGTCACTGCTGACATTTTACAAATGGGGAAACTGAGGTTGAAAGGAGTGAAGTAACTTAACTACTGTCATGTACCTATAAGGGATGGAGCTGGAATTCAAGTCCAAGAGACGCCAAAGCCTGAATATTCCATATTAAAAATGATGTTTACACAAGAAACTTCATCAGATCCTAAAAAGTTAACAACAAACACATCAATCTCTAGATTAAAGATACTCAGGGACTTTTAATTTAAGAGGTCCTAGTAACAAATCTTTCCATCAAATGCTTTACTTCTCTATATTTAGTTGGACAAGTTTGAATTTTTACATAGTATAGTTTGTTTTTTTTTTTAAAAAAACAATATAGTAAATCTCTATTGTTCTGCAAGGGAGGAAAATTCTGCCACCCTCAAACAAAATATGTCTTTAGCAAAAGGTTGGTTTTATAGAATGAGCTCTGAAGGCTGGGAGGGGATTGCTTTTGAAAAAGACATTTATAAGTAAATTTCTCTCTGTAAGGAGGGTATCTCCCTCACCATAAAGACATAATCTCATTATCTCCTTTCAAAGAAGGTAAAACTTAAATCTGAGTATCTTCTTATATTGTGTTTTCCTTGGTAAACTCCCTAATTGACCTTCCCCTTTCTCCACCCCTCCCCCAACTTTCTCTGTCTTAGTTATTTAAGATGGCATCTAAAGTCAGCACTTAGGTAACTTAGGTATATAGGAGGCATGCATAATATTAAACTTTTTTATTTTTTCCTTATCAATGTCTCTGATACTTGTTTATTTGCCAGCTTAGAAGAAACCAGAGGGATATAGGATGATTTCCTTTGCACCCCAACTTTTCAAAAAATAAATACTAGTCATGGAACTTAGCTAAGAAAAAAAATGGGAGTTGAGGGAAACGTTGGACTTTTTTTTTTTTTTTACTTGTTTCAAAAAACGGAATTCAGCATCTAAAGATTTCTGATTCTGTCTAAAATAGCTGAAAGTCAGTAGTTCTAATAATAAAAACACCTTTTTGTTGCCAGTTCTAGGCATACTGTATTGACACTCAATGCTTGGCTTAGGTAATCTAAAATCATCAATAATTAACATCATGAAGATCCTGCAGGTCCAAATTCCTGCATGCATAGCTGCAGAATTCCTTTCTGCTCTCTGATTTGCGGATGCCACCTTTGCAAGTGCCAGTTCCAAAGAAATACAACCAGACATTACTCAATGGGTTTATTCATGACTGTGATTAAATTCAAGCAACGTGTACAAGTTGAAGGAGCCATCTCTGCTCTTTCCCTTTAAGAAAAAAAAATCACTAAACCCCACCCAACCACACCCTTAGTTTCTAAAGTTCTGGAGTCAGTGGCGCAAGAGATAGAGCCAAGATAAAAAAGAACTGAAAACAAATGAGCCTATTTTTTTTTTGGAACTTTTGTTCCCAGCTCTTATACCCTCCCCCACCGATATTGCAGAGTTGTAAGACCCAACTCACTGCCGCCCTGGGACCTTTCCATGGCTCTGAGCTAGCCTTGTGAAGGCAGAAACCTGTCCCAGGTCAGCCCCTCTGCCCACCCGAGGAGAATTAACCCTTTCAGAAGAAGGTATGTGCTAGCCTCCACAGGGCCACCTCCCTAACTGCTGGGTGCTAATCTTTCCCCCTCTTATGCTTTTGGCTTCTTAATAGTTCTGATTCTTCTGCCAGAGGGTTAGAAGGTGCAAATAGCCAAGAAGCAGCTGCAAGGAGGCTCTGAAGTGCATATCTTGTGGGTAGGGCCGGTGCAGGCAGGAGAGACTGGGAGAGCGATTAGGTGAAACATTAACCACGGCCTTTTGGATTCAGTCCAGTGTCTTTCAATTATTTCTTTATGTGCTTTTGGTCCTGGGCTTATTTGGCATGGGACAGGCATCCATTAGGAGATTTCACAATGATTTGCCATGTTACAGTTCTAAACAGATGTGAAATCGTCACCAAAGGAAATTTATGTTTTACCATCTTTTCCCCCACCTCTCCCTAGGGAGCTTCAGGGAAAAGCACTCCAAGCGAATTAATCAAAATGACTAGGTAATGCTCTAAAAATAATAAACGTTGTTATAGTCTGGATCTCTTTCAAGTTTGAGCTCATTTTGTGAGCTTGAAGATCCATATGTCAAATCATATACATATATATTTTTTATTAGAGTGAAGTGGACAATTGCATGGGGACAGATAAGTTATTAAGACACATAAATGCAATTATTCTCATAATACTAGACTGCATTTTAACTAAGTTAATTAAGCAATTCGGCCATGGAGAGGGCAAAGGGTAGGTGCCTTAATGATTCTTTAACTTGCTTCCACAAGCCAGTCACACAAATAAGATCTGGCTACAGGCTTTGAGACCTAAAATCACGACCGCACAGAAATGAAGGTGCACAGTTAGAATTAGATCAAAAATGAAAATATATGTATTGCCCCTTTGGGCTTCCCTCAGCTACTATAACACAAGCTGTCCTGTTGCTAGGCAAAGACAGAAGGGCTAGAAACATTTGCAAACCCATTCCAAAAAGTTAGTGGATGATAATGAAAAAACAAGCAAACAACTATTACTATCATCATATTTTCAAAATACCTTCTGAGAGATCAGCACCAAAAGAATAGTTTTTTATGAAAAGAAACTTATAGTTAAATCCTGGTCTCTCAAGGTCTTTCTCCATCATTGAAATGAGATTTGATAAACCTCAGGGGGAGGCTGAAAGGGAAATTTATACTGGGAAAAAAAGGAAAGCACTGGTGACAGGGGAGAGTTTCTTACGTTAATGGACATGGTACTTTGATTTTCAGCTGATCTCTTTCCCTAATATCTGCTCCCTATCTAAGAGCAAGGTGTTCCTTAAAGTCTGGATTCAAACCATTCACAGTTCTTCATGATAATTTATCCATGTCAGGCAGGGGTACTGGGCCAGAGAGACTATGAGAAAATAAAAAGGAACCAGGACTGTCCAGCATCCTGTACATCTTTGTCTCTAAGCCCTGCATTTACTAGGCTAAATTACAAGGACATTTCCAACCTATGAAATGAAATGTCATCCAGCCTCAAAATGTTTCTTCCATAATTCCTGGTTCTTCATCTCCAAAAATGGTTGATTGCGTTACTAATCCCAGTCTACTTTAGCCCGCTTCCATTAATCATGGCTGGCAGGAAAGACTCGAGGGTCATGGGTAATTGAATTCCAGCCAACCTTCAAACCTAATTTAAGTCAACCCTTTGACCTCTCTCCTGACCAAATCTGCTGCCAGAGCTAGTAAATAAATATTGTTTTTAAATTAGAAGGAGGCTTATTTGAGTGCCTACTATGTGTTGGCTTTGAGTGAGGCATCTATTATCTCACTTCATTCATTCATTCTGTCAACACTTCAATCTGAACCCAGACACAAGGAATTAACAGATAGTGGAGATGAATGTAAAGGTCATCTTGGGGTCAGCCCAGCAGGGGAAATATGTGCTCTGCAGACACCCTGACTTCCTATCTGTGAAGGAAGATAGATCTTTAGCTCTGACAGAAAGCCTGAAGCTCCTTGCACACTGGAAAATAGAGTGATAAACGCTTCTCTTCTCTCAAAGAGAAGCCAGGTAGGATCTTCAGATTCCAAAGACTTTCTTTCAAATCTTCCCTCTGCTGTATTTGATGCTCAATGTCAGATATTATTTAACTTCTCTGGACCTTATCTGTGTTGATAAGCCAGACCATGGTGAGGATGGGGATTAAGGGATAGCATGTGTAGGGAGGCATCTTGTGAACTGGAAGTTTCCTTACCCTAGGGATCATTGCTAATTACTCTCTCACACTCTATATTAAAACTGCTGACGTGAAAGGGGAACAGTAAAAAGCAGGACTAAAGCTCAAAGGCCTTGACTGACAGTCTATACTGACATTTTATATCACGAAAGTGAAATTTGCTTCATTTATTTTCTTTGATAAGTCTCTGGGTCACCACCATGTCTGCTGAGTGTATACATGATCTGGATTTTGTTGCCAAAATGCTTTCCCGGCATTTCATTCTCCTGAGGCCACCCCACGTTCCCGCACCCATTTCTCACCCTCCAACAGTTAGAAACCAGCTCATGCTGACGAGTCGTGTTTAACTCTCACCGCCCTTGAATCCACAATAAAACTTGCACTGACTACAGACAATAGGCTTGCAACAATACTTTTCAGGAACGATGAGTCAGGATATAGCAGGGTTTGTTCAGAAAAAAATAAATGTGCTTGAATAATTCACTTTCTCTTTTTAATTCTGAAGTGATACGAGGCTTCTAAGATTTCACAAGCAGCAAGGGTGAGCAGCATGGTGAGCTGGGTTTAAGTGGTGATGTTAATGGAATTATCTGTCGATGCTGGATAACTGTCTGTTGCCGAGAGATAATTACCCAAGCAAGATGAGGTATCACTGAAGATAAACACTGAAGCAAAGACCTCAATGTTTATTTTCCATGCTGCAGTCTAATCTCCCTCACTGTTTAACTTCATCAGCATCACTGCTAACCCCGGGCCACACAATTTCACTTAAAAGAAAGAAATGAAATAATCGGAACATGCTTGCAATTGTAAACAAAGCTGCAGGAGATGTGGGTTGGGATGGCTTGGCTGCTATAGTCAGTGGCAAACAAGTGTTCGCTGTTACCCCATTTTTCTCCCTGTGTGATCAGAATGAGAGCGGCATTTGCAGAACACTCGGTGTGGTCGTGCCCTGGGTCCATCCTTTTATCTGCATTGTTCTAAAGAATCTTCACACAGTTCTGTGAGCTCCGTACTAGCAGAGGAAACTGGGTGTCAGAGAAGTTAAGGAACTGGTCCAAGGTGACACACCAGTGAGCGGTGGTGTGAGGGCTTCACCCTGGCGGAGCAGCTCCAGCTGTTCGCAGAAAATCATCAGAACCTGCATGTCCCCCATCTCCTTGGCTTTGCAGATAACAACAGGCAGTTTTATTACCTCTCCAGCTGCCCTCGCTATCTTTATTGGAAATGCTGCCAAATCTCCCATCCGGTCCTTAGTCCAGTTCTGTTTCTGTTTTATTGAGAAAGGATTTGCATTCAAACCCATGTGGTCAAGAGAGCTCAGTAACTCACCCCTAAAGACCTGCACACTGGCTGGGTTCCCTGCCTTCTTCAGCCAATCTGTAAGCAATCACTGTCTCTTTCCTCTAGGCTCATTTCTCCCCAAACTTATTATGAAAATGACACACAGAAATCCCCAAAGAATATTTGAGTGCACATCTGTTCAGCCTCTACCAAATTCAACAATTGTTAACATTTTGCCATAACTGCTTTACTAATCAATCAATCTTCCTATTTTTCTTCCTGAACCTTAAGGAAATGAGTTTCAGAAACCATGACACTTCAGCCCACAATACTTGATTCAGCCAAGCCCTCTAAGAATATGGGGCATCTCCTACATGACCACATTACAGGATCAGACCTAAGAAAATTAAGCATAATTCCATAATATCATCTATTATCCAGGCCATATTCAATTTTCTCAACCACCCCCCTACTGTCTTTCATAGCTTTTTAAAAGAAAATCAAGTTGCATGCTTTGCATTAGTAGTGACCTCTCTTAGTCACTTGTAATCTAAACCTTTATTTTTTCTCTACCACATTTAGTTTTTGAAGATTCCCCTAGTTTTTGGACAGTAGAATTGTTTCCCATTCTTAAGGTCTCCATTGGTCTCTCTCCCTCTCTCGGTCAATCCTTACTACAATGGCAGCTCTAGAATTTCCATAAGGGAGAGGTTAGAAATCCGTTATGAGTGTGGGGGGGGGGGGAGAACTTTTGCATTTCAAAACCACTTTAAAAGAACAACTGAAATTGTTGGTTTATTTAAAATGGCTGCTGTCCTTACATAGAGATGCACTATAGACAAGGGGATCAAGGTGGTGAAGGTTTCGGAGCAAACTCCTCAGATTCAACTTTGCTACTGACAAGCTATTGAACTTGGAGAAGTTATTTAGCCTCTCTGCTCAGTTTTATCTCTTGTAAAATGGTGGACAAAGTAACTATAGAATCGAATTCACAGAGTTGTGCAGAAATGGATTAAGAAATACAAAGCCGTAAGGATCCTACCTGGAACAGAATATCGTTATCCATAGATGGAGACCATTGTCATTACTGATATTCTTCTCCCTATCAACTTCCTTCTATCACCCTCCTCCAGTCACTTTCTAGAACTGAAGCAGCCAGCATTTCTGGCTCTGAGAGTTTTACCCATTGCCTTTTACTGTCTATTTAATTTCTTCTGAATAACCTGGGGGGAACACATTTTGCCTTTAACCGCATCGTTTTTTACTTCTCTCATCCTCTCTTGCAGGTTTTTTTTTTCCCAAATTCTTTTAAAAATATTCATTTGGTTCTCTCTTCCATTACCTTGTTTGTCTGGAATAACTTCCTCCCTTTTTGCACTGAGGCATGACTCCATTTTTGATTACAGATGCAATTGCATCAGTTGTTTCCAGTCCAGGAACGCTTTCTTGTTTAAGTGAACATGGAAGGTTCTTGGTTTCAACACATCCAGTCATTCATTCAATCTGTCATTCAATACACTTTTGGACTCCCAGGAGGAAATGAAAACTGGGCTAGCATGTGGTTAAACATGGTTCTGATTATGGGGAAAAAATATCCAAGTATTCAAAATGAGTATGCGCTGCAGTCAGGCATGGGTGGAACGGGTAGTACCTCCCTGCAAACCACCACCTATGAGAATTCTTGGAAAATGGCCAAAGGCATTGAATGCTCCCTTCTCCAAAGGCATGTTCTCCATTGTCCTGAAATCCCTACCAGGAGAAAACCACTAGAGTAGCTAGAGTTTTTTCCTGTTTTCCTACAAGTCCTTTCAACATTTCTAGAATCACTAAAAAGTTTAGCTATAACTGTTTATTTTCACAGATATACATATATTTTAATAGAATAACTTCCTCATTTGAAGAACAATAGTGCCTACCTTATAGGGTGGTTTTATTAGTAAAATGCTTAGAATGTAGCATGGATTTAGATCTATGATGACTAAGTAAACAAAAGGGTTTCCTGAGATATCTCATGATGGAGTCAAAAGACAGTAAGAGTCAAAGCATCTGAGCTTTGAAGGGGTAAGGAAGGAGAAATATGGTGCTGGAGCCTGATGTAAGCAGCAATTGAGACAGGGAGAACTTGAAGAAATTTTGCAGAGGTCAGAGAGAAAGTCAGGTTAACTTTGACTACATTACAAACTTTTTTAAAAATGCAGCCTCATGTACTTCCTTTATTCTGAGTTCTGGACTCTAGTGAACCAACTCTAGAAGAAATGTGTCATCATTTGTTATGCCCTACAAAAAAATCTTTGTTGGGAGAGACAATTTTCCTTTGGTCTCTTGAGTGTGTATGTATGGTGAGCAGAAACACTGGCCACTTTTGTTTTGGAATATCTTTTCAAGGATATTCATGCATAGTGAACAAACATGATGGATGGTAGCGATAATCTTTTCCTCCAGAGTAAAAGGCAAAACACTTACTATTAAAAACTTTTCAGGTCCCCTAAGCCCAGGTTCTTCCCTGCAACAAAACTCCCTGCATGTCTGCACTACCTCCCCTGATTCTCTTCTTATCACCAGTGGAAATTAGGGATCAGGATACTGACACAAATGTTGACACACTGGCTGCTGCTATCATTAAATAATAAACCATCCTTCATGTCTGACCCAGGAGTTTCATTTCTTCTACTAACATGAAACTGACAGCTGACCTGTTAGTTTGCAAGTAGGGTTAACTGTCAGCTCCTTCCAAGTTCTCGCTATAACTGTTACAGGCTGGGTTCCTCCTGCTCTCACAGTCCTTTGTGGTTCTTTGAGAGTTGTGATGGCCAAGTTCTATCCCAACTGACTCTGCTGATTGGACAGGAAATGCGTGTGAACCAAAGGTAGAAGATCGCTAGGCTATCTACTGACCTGTGATTGGTTTAACATCAAACTTTGATCATTGGTGGCAATAGTTACTAAACCCCTTCTCCAGAATTTTCAGAATTTGAACTCAGGATACAGAGTCTGTTCTTAGCAGAAGCAGTGGTTGAAAGAGCCCTATAAGCAGTTTCTACCAAGTAGCTGAGGCAGGTTAATGGTGGCACACTAGAATCAAAAGGATGAGTCAGTAAAAGGTCACTGAGAAAAACTGTAAGACTTCCTTCTAGTCCCTGGAATGTGGTGCCGTCTCCATGAGCCTGGATCTCAAGGTTGCTCTGTGTTTTAGTTTGTCCAGGCTATTACAGCAAAATACAATAAACTGGGTAGCTTATAGGCACAGAAATTAATTTCTCACAGTTCCAGAGGCTGGGAAATCTGAGATCAAGATGGCAGCAGATTCGTGTCTGCTGGGAACCAGCTTCCTCAGTGAGGGCTGTCTTCTCACCGCAAACTCACAAGGCAGAAGGATACAGCTAGCTCTCTAGGATCTCTTTTATAAGGCCCCTGCCCTGGTGATATGCAACCTTACGTCTTAATACCATCATCACTTCAGGGTTTACGGAGACAGGAGACAAGCATTTGGGCCATTCAGCCCTCGCTACCTGCTGCTTTTCTCTGGATGAAGCCTGAACTATTTGACCATTTCCATTTTCTTTGAGGCCTGTCAAAGACGCTGAAAGAGTCATTTATCACAAGGTTTTCCTTATAATAAGACAGAGAAAAAGATCTCACTATTATAAAATGGAATTATTACTGCACCCCCAACCCTTCTTTCCCTTCTTCCCGCAGGCTAATTTACCATCTAGAAATGGCAACTCTATTCTTTTTCCTTTTTTCAACTTCTCACCCTCTCCTTACCCTACTCTTCCTTTCAGCCCATGTCACATTTCAGGAAGAACAATAGGCTGGACATTTGACCTCCTGCCAAATGTGCCCATTTGTGATCACATGAATGAATTTTGCCTACGTGACTTCCTTCTTCCTTTCTGACCTAACAAAGCATCCTGTTCTGACCCCCCAGTAGGTAGGAGCTGATTGTGTCCGAGTTGCTGCCCTTTCCCTTTGCTCCTTTCGCCCTAATCCTTAGGCTTAGTCTTGCCTAAGCCTCCCCATGTGTCCCTCGTGAACAGAGGGCGGCGTATCTCAGTTCCTGGCTCATCCAGTGGCACACAGTAGTGCTCACAACTATAACTTCCTAGACACTCTTACAGTGTTCTTCTCTATGTCTCCTAGTCCTTCTCTTTCACAATCTTGGCATCTCTTTTCACACTTAAAGTGTATCTAATGAAGAATCTAAAAGGAAAAAATAAAAGCAAGAACTAAAGCCCATTTAGCACAGCATAAATTTATTTTCTAAACAGGTAATTTTCTATACAATGTGTGCTTCTTTGTAAAGGGTTTTGTAGATGACAGTGGTATTTCGGTAAGTGTTTATAGGACAAAAGACCTATGTTTTCACTGCCTTCTACTCCTTGAACATTTAAATTTGTTGTCAGGCAATCTATCACCAACACACAGCACAGAATTAATTTTGCATGACTAAGTCAGGAGCTGTTGCAGAGAATTTGGATGATCAATATTGACATGTTGCCTTAGTAAAATATTTCTTTTGCAGGTAGTGATGCCATTACAGTGTAAGTCAGTTGGGTGAGCTGAGACAGACTGAATGACAGCTGGAAACTCATGTATGAGACAAACTCTTTAGGGGACAGGGTGGGAGGATACAAACCTAGTGCGCAGAGACCACATTCTCAATGTCCTGCACCAAAGTCCACTGGGTCTCTGGGCCAAGGGCAAGACCCAATACACTGACAGATCAATTAGAAACTGGCAGCATCACTTAACAAACAAAAAATAGAACATTAGGAGTCTTCTGCTAGTACTAGATTCTTAATATTATACGAAAATGACTTTTCACACAGTGATATTTAAGTAAATGTGTCCATTTTTCCTATAGTACTCCAACAGAAAATTCTTAATATTATTTGAAAATGGCTTTCTGCACAATGTTCTTTCAGTAAATGTATCCTAGTTTTTCTAATAAAAGTCTTTCAGAAAATTCTTAATGTTACATGAAAACAAAACCAAAAAAAATAAACGAAAAAGACACACTGAAATTTTAAAATGGCACAAATTACAATTACATTATAGAAACTCTATAAAAGATAGCCAGAAGATTAATAAATTTAAAAATTGTCTGATTTCCCTGCCTGGGTATAATCGCTATTAACATTTTAATTTATATCTAATGTTATTTTCAGTGTGTACACATACTGAAGACACACACATGAATGAGCACATATTATAAATCCCCTTATTCTTTTCAATTTTTGTTATACTGTCTGGTGACCAGAAATTACATTTCAACAGCAAATTTTAAATAGCTACATGGTATTCCATGGAGGTGTTATAAGCAGTTCTAGATCAAATGGCCAGCATATATTTAGGAATGAGGCATAGATTACAGCCAAACCTTCCAGCAAACTTTGATCAATTTATAGTTCCACCAGTAGTCAGATTGGATTTTCAAGCATAGTTTTCAGACCAACTTCAGTCCTAAGGATTTTAAGACTGACTTACCATTAAAAAAAAAAAAAAAAAAAAAAAAAAGACAAGATGGCGTAGGAGCTGCTGCTGCTACTGTTGGGCAAGGCTTTCCTTCAATACCGTGACCGCAGTCAATACCATCCTGAAGAAAGACTATCCTTGCATTTGGACATAATCTACATTAGTCACAAGAGCAACTCAAACCTGAGGGTTTTCAAACTCTTAAAAAGGTAAACCTAGTACAATCATATTTGGTTAGAAATAAGTTATCAGAAATAAGTGTGTTCATTTTTTATTACTGCATAACAAATTACCACAAACTTAGTGATTCAAAGCAATACACATTTTGCTGTCTCAACAGCGCATGTCAGCCAGGAATCTGGATACACATTTTCTGGGACTTCTAAATAGTCGCCATCGAGGTGTAGGCCAGGGCTGGGTTCTCATTTGCAGATTCTACTGGGGAAATGTGCAGTGAATTTAACGGCATTATTTTTTTTGCAGTTGCATGCTTAGTGGAAATTTAATTTTTCAAAGCCAGCAAGGAGAGCCAGACTTCAGAGTGTATTTGCCAACAAGAACGTTTGATAAATTCAAGGCCATCAAGGCACTGACAATGATATGGAAGTTTTGCCATGACACAATTCTGACAGGGACATCCTGTCACTTTGCCATTTTCTATTGTTTGGAAACAAGTGACAAGTGCTTATTACTCTCAAGGGCAGGACATATACAAGGGCTTGAAGACCAGGAGTCAGGGACCTTGAGGGCCATCTTCAAGTCTGTTCATCATAGTAACCAACTCTTTAATCTCTGTCTTTAAAGTGTTTTCCACATGAGTAATCAAGGAAGCAGAAGACTTGGGAAAATGTAAAATCTGAAACTCATTGGCCTAAAAATATTCATTCTATGTCTCTCATTCAACTGGAGGTAGAAAACACAGCATTCTATAAACAATACTTGGTCCCAGATAAATGTGGCATCTTCAAAGGTGTGCCCTAGAGCATGTGTTTTATGTTTTCCTGGAAATTCAGTCCTATATCCCTGTGACTAAGTTATTTTCTTCCAATTTCACCTTGTGGAATGAGGTGGCTTAATCCCAAACCCATGTCATAGTGACCACAGTTGAGACATTTTCCATGTGAAATTGTGCTCACTATTCTTATGTCTTCAATTACAATGTCTCTCCAAGACCTAACCAGGAGTCTCCACGGCCCTTTACAAAGCTTAAAAAATACAAAGGGAGACAGTTAAAAATATTCTTTAAAGAAGACATATGAATCATGTTGTCAAAAATGAGCACGAGAGGAGGGCTCTGTGGATGTCCACGTTTATATCTTCCTCTAGAAACCTCTAAGGAGAGTTGTTTTCCACCCTTCATACCTTCTCTTTATGCCAATTAATTCTTGCCTTAATTGTTTAGCAGCTGTAATTCAACATTTCTTAGGAAAACACTGTGCATTTAATGTATCTTGTTATCACTCTCATTATACACATCATTTGAGATTGCATCAAATCTTTGGAAGGGAGGGGAGGGAGAGGAGAAGACTGCTCTTAACGTATTTAATCCTTACTTCCCGTCTCTTCCTCCACAGGTTCTCTTCCCAGACCTGCAGTTAAGGGAAAGACAAACTGGTGGTCTCCGGGTGACCATAATAAATGCCTGGAAGGAGTGTCCACTTCAGTCACTCAGTGGATAATGCAGATTTCCCTAAGGCTTTAGTTCATATGACTGCTTCAGTAATCAAGTTTTTCCTTCAAATGGAACAGAAGTTAAATTCTGTGCACATAGTAAAGGCAGCCATGGTGGGATAAAAGTGTCTCCTTAGTACGCTGCATCTACCCACTTCTCCCTTGCTTAGCATCTTGCCCCATTCTCTAAGGAAGAGAAAGAGCTTTGCAGTCAAGAGTCCCCAGAGGAAAGCTCACAGAGAGAAGTAGAACATTCCCCAGAGTTCTGGGGGTGGAAGAGGAGATCTGGTCAGGAGCTGTGTTTTGGGAATCCAATTCTTCATTAATGGGGGAGATAAAAGAGGAATTAAGGAAGGGAACAGAATGACCTTGGATAAAAAGGGGATTGGGATTAGGAATCTAAGGGATGCAGATGGGGGGATCCTTTGAACAGGGCAGGGCAGGAGTTTTCAGAAACAGTTGTTTTAGAGCTTACACCTGGGCCCCTTTAGAAGGAATCCCTAAAGAAAACGAGTGTTCATTTAGGCTCAACTTATTTAAGTGTTACATCAGCCTGATGGCCCCCACCTCCAATTATTATTACATGTAAGCATTATGGTTATGATCACATTAGCATGTATTTCCCAGGGCTAACCAAACCAACTGGGTGGGTTAAAACAACAGGAATATATCTTCTCACTGTTCTGGAGGCTGGAAGTCCAAGGTGTCAGCAGGGCTGTGGTTCCTCAGACACCTATAATGGAATTGTTCTTGGTCTCTTCCTAATGTCTATAGTTTGTGAGAAATTCCTAGCATTCCTGCATTCCTTGGCTTGCAGATACATCATTCCATTCTCTACCTCTGACTTCACATGTGTCCTCCTTCTTCTTCTCCTCCTTCTCCTTTTTCTTCCTTCCCCACCTCCTCTCTCTCTCTCTCTCTCTCTCTCTCTCTCTCTCTCTCTCTCTCTTTTATGTATCATCACCTCTATTATAAGGATACCAGTCATATTGGTTTGGGCACTATTAGTGCAGTATGACTTCATCTTGACTAATTACATATACAAAGACCCTATTTCCAAATAAAAGCACATTCTGAGGTTCCAGGTGAATGTGAATTATGGGGTGGGGAGCATTCAACTCAGAACAAAACAGAGAAGCACAGACATACACAAATTAAAATTATTACCCAATTAAATTTAATCTTCATGCTCCAATGATTTAGATTTGGAAACAAAGCTAGCGAGCTATTCCAGGGGAAGGAATTAATCCGAAATCTTCAAGTTTTCTAGCCCCTTCCTAGCCAGCAGATCTTACCTCAGTCAATGTACTGTACCTTTCTGCTGACCTTATTCTCCAAACCAGCCCTTTCCTATACATCTTACACACACACACACACACACACACACACACACCCCACAGCTAGCAGGCAAAGCAGGCAAAGGGCAGTCTTGATGGTTGTCTATTATACTTGCCTTAGTTCCTGCACACAAAGCACTTTGCTTTCCCTGTCTGGAGAAGCAGGACTCTGGCTTTATCAGTGTCCAGCATCAGACAGAGACCAAGTCTTTGAGATGCACCTCTGTGTGGTCACAAGCAGCACTGGGAGGACTATTATAGTTCAGAGGTCATTGAACGATTGTGGTGAGGGCCTTAGTGGGGGTGGAAAGTATACAGTGTAGATAACTCTCCACCATCTTAGCCTAGGAGGTCTTTAAGAATCTCATCCTCCATGTGTCAGAAGATGTCTTAGGCCATATTTTGCCCAAGCAAAAACTTCTGCGTGATCCAGGACAGATAGAGTCTGGTGTCCAGCTTACACACATTAGACTCAGATGCACAAAGAAAATGTAGTTTCTTTACTTTTCATAACTGACCTGATTTTCCTTAAATGTTCACTGACCCCACACCACTGACTAATGAAGGGTGTGGATAGAACTGAGATTTGGTGTGAGCTGGTAGACTCAGGATATTCCAGTAAGCAGTCTCTTTTGAGTGAGTCAGTTTTTTCCAATTTACATCATTTTCCCTGTTCCTTTTCAAATTTGTATCTGGGCCTGTGGAAAACTCAAAGACTCTGGGTAAAAGGCACCAAGAGGGAGAACCCTTGAGTTGTGTTGCTCCATAGCTGTGAGCTAGCTGGTGTCTGCAGGCATGTTTTGTCTGCTGTTAGCTCAAGTCGTTCATGAGAACATCTTGGTGAAAATGTGGTCCATTCTCTCCTTGCTTCAGCTGCCTCTACATCCTCCTCGCTGCAGCAGCCCCACCACAGCCCTGACTGGCACTCTCAGGTGTCAGTGAGAAGACGAATCAAAATTAACATTATGCTCTCAGTCAATACAGGTTGATAGAAATTTCTGCAGTGATGGACATTTGTGTATCTGTACTGTCCATCATGGTAGCCACGAGTCACATCTAACTACTGAACACTTGAAATATGCCTAATGCTACTAAGGATCTGATTAAAATAAATTTAGATTGATTTAAATAGTGGCTACCCTATTGAACAGTCCAACTCTATACCTTATCCTTTTGTTTCCAAAGCCCTTTGCAATGCTGGTGACCCCCATGAAATTTTTCTCACACTAGTTTTAAAAATGATCAGATTAAATATAAAACATGGCCTCCCTAGTGGCACAGCAGTTAAACGCTGCACTGTGGAGGAGCTGTCGGCAGCAGTGATGCGAGTTCGACACCCGGCCGGGGAGATTCACACATGGCATGGCAGACCTCTCCTGCCTCGCCCGCTGCTCCCCTCAGTAGTGTACTTAAATGGATCTGGCTGTTCTGCTCCCCGCTCTGTCTCTGGTGAACCCTTTCGCTGCCCCATGCCTCTGGCCTGTACCCCAGTTTGTATGCATAAATAAATAAATCTTAAAAAAATAAATAAATAAAAAACAATTGATTTAATATCTATATTATTAATTTTAAAAAATAATAATTTTAAGTAAAATTTTGAATTATTTAACTAAAAAAATTGGTGATATATTAATATATCAAGTATCAATCTAGTGCTGAATCTATTCATAATTTTGAAATAGTAATAAACATGAACAATATTTTGAAATGTCTCATGCAATGTCATGTGATGTTAGTTATGGAAATGTAGGGAATGTAGTTATGAGAAAACATCTATGATTTATATTGATGATGAAGTTGCATCTACTACTAACACTATGATTTGGATTCAATTAGAAATTACTGAAAATAAACATGCTAAATTTCCCATTCCTCCCCACCCCAAATTCACTTCAAAGACTTTTTGAGGAAACATAGACCAAGGCTGAAATTTCCTGCTCTAGATTTAAATAAACAAGACAGATTTTTAGTAAGGTTAATGCATTCAAGAAATATCTATGGAATATCTACTGTATGCCAGGAACAGTTCTAGGCACTGGAATTGCAGTTGCAAATAAGGTAGACAAGGATGGGATTTTCAACAAGTTTATGTTTCAGTGGAGGAAATAGACAATGAATCAAAAATCAGATAATTTCAAACGGTAGTTAATGTTATGAAGAAAATATAATGGAGTGATAAGATAGAAAGTGAGTCGGTGAGAAAGTGGTTATTTTAGACTGGGTGATCAGCAAGAAAGGAGCATTTGAGTTGAGATTTAAATGGAAGGGCCCAGCAATGCAAAATTGGAGACAACATCTTCTGTCCTTGGGAACAGTAAGTACAAAGATCTTAGCATTAAAAGGGGTTAGTGTGATCAGAATAATACAATCAAACAGGGACAGCGCCAGTGGATGAAGTGAGATCAGAAAAACAGGGAAGACCCAAGTCAGTGCTGGAATTTATGAGTTGTCATCATAAATGGCAGCAGACTTAGGTTTTATCCTAAGTCCAGTTAGAGTGAAATATGAACTATATCACTCTGGGTATAGAATGGGCTCGGTGGCGAGGTGGAAGCTGGGAGTTTATATGGGAGGCTGATATAGTTCAAATGAAAGGTTATGTGGCTGAAGACAATGCAGGGAATAACACAGCCACAGAAAAGTGAATGAATTTAGGACAGATTTCCAAGTAGACTGATAAACTATAAATAGGGAGCACTGAAGAAAGAAAACAGACCAAGAATGGCTTAAGGCAGCGTTATTTACTGAGATGGAAGAGTGGTAGTGGAAGAAGATTTGGGAGGGAATCAGCATTTCTGTTTTTGTGTTATTAAGGTCCTTTAGGGATTGAAGTAGAACTGTTTGGATATATGAGTCTGAAGCTCAGTGAAATGCTGCAAATGTTGGATTTACCATTAGGCATAGAGATGGTACCTAAGTCACGGGATTGAATGAGATCAACCAAGAAGTGTTTGCCCAGAAAAGAATGTTGGAAAGGAAAGAAAAAGGTGGTCTGAACCTAGGGAAGCTGATTTATTTACAATTAATATCTTGACTTTTATTGTGGTGTGTATCAGCTGTGCACTTTCAGGGTTAATATGCTTCCCAAAGCAGTAGAGACCCTCCAGCCAAAACAGCGCCTCTGTTGTTCTGGTGAATTGACTTTGGTTTAAAACGATGATCCCAAAATACCCTCTGATAAATGCATCATCTACATTCCCATAACTAACATCACAGTGATGTTTCCTTGGGACATTTGCTGTGTTGGGTCCAATACCTTTGAATCTCCTTCCTACACTGAAAAAAATCCCACACTTCCTTTGTCTCTCCTTCCTCTATATTTTCCCCAGGGCCAGAACAGGTGATCTGGTCTCTGACATTCAGATCCTTCACCCCAGATTGTGAACAGGAGGCTAGAATGGCAAAGTGGCAGACACCGAAAGGAATTCTTTCTGGAGAAGGTATTGCAGACACATTCACTCCAGAATCAGGGGTGCACAGGTCCTTGCAATCATGTCCAGTGTCCTAGGAGTTTCAGGGTTACCCAAGGGTACCCACTGTAGGGCCCTTCCATAGGGGGAGCAGGAATATTCTCTCTGGAGTGGTTTGTGGAGTCATCTGGAGCTTTTTTCTTAGAACACGTGCTCCACGCCTGCTTGCTGGCCATTTGCAGACTCTATGAGCTACTACCTATTATCCCTTAATAAGTTCCTCTTCTGCTAAAGCAGTGCTGATGTTTGGGTTTCCCAACAAGAAGAGAGGTTTTGGGTGGGGTAGCCTCAGGATCAACATCCGTGAAGGGTGAAGGATGCAGAAGAGGACAGATGAAGAACTTGTACTGTGACGTGTTTACAATGCAATCCCCATCTGGTCTCATGGGGACCTCTAAAGAGATGGAGCCCTTCAGAGTTGCCCTGAATTGAGTCAAGGGAGTTGGGGAATATTTTAGGTCCATGCCCCCCTTTCACCCAGTCACTGGACAAAGACAGCCCCAAAAAGAAGACAGGGCCTTGGCCAAAGAGATTCTCAGAGGCAGAGCCATTCCTGGCCAGGGATGCAGGAAACGAGTCAGCTCCAGCCTGCCCAGTCTGCACACAAACTTTTCAATATGCAAATCTATTATTGTCTTGGAATCAAATAATTACCTGTTTATTTTCTTCATAGTTTGAATGGAAACTGAAGCTCGGAAATATTAAAAGAACTGCCAGATAGTGGCAGAAGAAACCTCACACCTGTCTAAAGATTCCAAATCCTGTCGCTTTGCCTACACTGTATTGAACATTGCACAGAGCCGATTCTTGAGTGCAGTGTCTGTGTTAGGCAGCAGCTGGTCCCACTTTATTGCTCTGGGTACAATGAGTTCTAGTAAACCCTGTGTAATAGATGAATTCATATGCTCTGTCCTTTTAACAATCTTCTTAATTAGGGTGCTGTCCTTATAAGCAAAGCGTTTATATAGTTATTTTATTACATTTGAATACAATGTTAGCTTCAATAGACTTAATATAATTTTATGGGTTTCAAAAACATTGCTTTGCAATGAAATGAATCTATTTTATCATCAGTATGGAGTTGTTTGCATGGATATTTAAGAACCATTGGTACAGAGGTTTGTGAATCTCTGTTAAGAAGGAAAGATCCTAAACATGTAGTAGATGATGGTAGTTTGGCTATTTATTAGCATAACCTCTGAGAATCTCAACTTTCTCATCTATAGAATAGGGTCAGTAGCTTCCTTGCCTAAGGCATGGAGTGACTGTCAATACCAAATAAGATAATATACATGAAAGCCCTTTAGTAAGCATCAAGAGGTGTGTGTATTTTGAGGGTAATGACTCTCTCCGTGGAAGCTCCTGCCCTCACTCTCTGTGGAAGTGGGGCTGGTGCTGGCAGTTCTAGAGGCATTGGAGTAGATGTAAACTTCCAGGATGCATGGATGATGGAAAGCAGAAAGAGGTTGGATTGTTTAGGAAAGATGATAGAAGATAAGTAGAGCCGAGAAGTTGGGCTGAGAGTGAAGGACGAAGGACAGATGTGGGGTTAATGAGGTGTTAGCTAGAAGTACCCTTTGACCTTCTGATGCCTGAGTGTGCTTCCTCTCCATTATGTCAAGTGGTTGTCCAGGTCTGTATGCATTCAACCTAACCCAAAACCTCATTCTTATATGCATCAGTGTCCAAACAAGCAATTCTTAATTTAAGCAAATGAATGTGCTGAAAAATCTCTGTACCCTAGAACACAAGGATTCCATTTATTGGGATCAGATTTCCTAATCTCCCTTGACGTGTTGATAAAATAAGACTTGGTCAACATCAGGTTCATACACAGGAAGTATATGTGTATATATATACACATACATATATACATATATACATATATACATATATGTATATATACATAAATACATACACACATCACACATATACACAAATACATACACAAATATATACACACATCAGCAGTAGTGTAATTTTCAAATTTGAAAGGCAAAGATTTTTGAAATAGGTCCTAATATCTTTTGAATAACACTACATCACCAGTATCCCAATATTAATCTGTATCATTTTCTTTATTATTACAGATCATAGAACCAAAGAAATATTTGTCACCATCCAACTGATGAAGTGTAATCTATTGTATTGTCTATGATAGGTTCAACTTCAAAATTCAATTATTTTAAGTCCAGATAATTATCCGCTTCTTTTAAACATAACAGTTTCAATGTAATCTCAAGAATATAGACTTGGAGTCAGCAGTAGCGAGCAAAAAGATCACTCTGCTTGGGGGCAGAAAATGTAAGTTTGAATCCTATTCTAACACTTAGTAGCTGGGGAAATTTGCTCTGGGCCTGAGTTTGCCAAGTTTTTTAAATGAGAATAATAGCATCCTCATAGGGCAAATATTCAATGAAATATGTGGATGAAAGAGCTTTGGAAAAAAATTTATATTAAGGCTTTATTTTATTGGTTATGTTTTATAACCATAAGTAGATATCTTCATTTTAGATATCTCATTGATATTGGAAAACCTCAAGTATATTCTTACCTCAAACACTGATTTGCAAGCTTCTTAGCTACAGATCAAGGAAGTTGGGAGCTTTCATTTCCTTCTTGGCTTCCTTCCCTTCCTCTCTAGTTTTAATATTTAATTTAATTGTGACCATGCCCTTCTTGACTGACCTCTCAATGAAAGATCAAAGCACAGAGTCATTGCCAATTTAAAGTCCATCTAACTGCTATCCAAATATAGTGACTTTTATATAGCCTTAGACAGCCAAAGAATACAAGTCATGGGAAGAGCCAGGGAAATGTGGAGCAGTCTCAGTGCTCTGAGTGAATGAAGAGGAAGATGCAAGTGTTAGAGCAAAACGTAAAGGACAAAGGATTTTTCTATATCACAGTCTTTAGTGATTCTGAGGTGGTTTGCCCATGTGAGCTTAAAACTGAATACCGAGTTATTTTTTTATTCTAGTGAAGGGTGTTAATCTATTCATAAATCTGGGAGGTAGCAATGTGAAAAAATACATATAGTCCATCAGATGAAACCTAAGCATCTGTTGAAGGTTGTGAGTAAACAGTAATTAAAACCACCTTTTCTTGCCCGTGAATCAAGTGAGAAATAAAACAATAGGTTAAGGCAGGTAGAGAACCAAAACATCCCCTTTCTTAGTGATAATGTGAATATTATGAATGTGACTAATAACTGTAACTAAATGCACTTCCTAATAATTGCTAATGCTTAAGAGCACATCTTCATTTATAAGCAAGGGTTTCCTCCTGAAGGCTTCTTCCATATGAGAACAATAGTGACTTATGTTCTCTGGAAGTGGGCGCCATCCCAAGAGACAGAGAAAGTTTCAGCAATACATGCCCAGGCTCCCTTTTTCAAACCCACCCTGAGGAATACTAGGGATGGGGAGCAGAGAAAGCCCAAGAATGCTGTCCTAGTGGAAGTCCCTCCCCACGCACAGAAACATGAAGTCTGGGAAAGAAATCAACATTTCTTTCAACCGAAAGTAAATGCATATAAGAGGAGTTTACTCTGAAATCCACAGTTTCATGCAATTGGACTTAAAGATGATGACTCAAATGAAACATCCATATTTTAGGAATACTTGCATATTGCAAAATATTTGGCGGCCACATGCTCCCTCTCCCTTCTTGCAGTGCATTCTCCTCAAAGCCATCTACCCTGCTAATTATAAAACCATCCATCACCCTGAGTGTAGTCACAATTGTTGAAGAGCAGTTGGAAATTGAGGGATTGAGCAATGGCTGATTTCCAGATCACAGAGGCAACACGATGAAACACTTTGCAAGATGGCACACTTTTTTCCTGTCTCAGCCTGGATTCTTCTTAGTGTTCCTGATTCTCCTGGCGGAAGTCCTATTGAATTCAGAAAAACCATATGAAACCCATCCCCGGTGTTGCCAAAATAAATTGTTAATCATATCAGATGTAACACCAAAGAGCGTTCCATCATAGTCAATTTTCTGTTTTGTAACTGTTCCCCTTGGCTTCATTCGCGACCTGCCAAGAGGAAAGGAAGTCCATGCTGTGCATGCCACATCTCGTTATCTGCCGGAGGGGAGAGGACAACGGGGAATGTTCGTGGGGTCAGCGAGAGGGTACGCTTACCACTAACGAGAGACGGTTATGACAGCCCAATCTCAAATCTTCCTCTAAGGATATAAAGAGTAGAGGTCTTTGGCTGAATCCCTTATAGCTTGAGACATGAGAATCTCGTGAAGGCTCAATTTTCAGAGTGGGGATGACTGATAGGATTTGTGCCTGCATGTTTCAAAAATGGCTTCTTTAGATGCAATAACTGTCTAACGTGACTTAAATTGATTCTACTGTCTGGTTCAATGAAGTGGAACCAGGCTTACCTAGGAACTTAGTCATTTGGTGTATTTCTCAATTATAGTAGAAAGAAATAAGTAAATGATAACCAGAGAAGTGAAGATCCAGATTTTTTTAGTTGAAAGCCATGTATTCATTTATTTATTTATTCAAATAAAATTTTATTGACTTGCCATCAGTTTGCAACACTTATATAAGTTTGGGGAATCATTTCACACCTCGATATATGTATATACCTCACCACACCCACCTCCAAAGTTCTAGTGTCATTTCCACTGTGAAACTGATGGAGATATATATAAAGATTTATTTTTTCATAGAACTGAGGAGTAGGTCAGAGGTATGCGGTGGGGGAGGGGGGAGTGAATTCACCAGAGACAGAGTGGGGAGTAGAACAGGTGGATCCACTGAAATACACTGCTGAGGAGAGCAGTGGGCGAGACAGGAGAGGTCTGCTGCACCATATGTGGGTCAGCTCCCAGGTGGGCATCAAATTTAGGCCACAGCAGTGACAGCATGATAGCACTGAGACTTAGTGCCTAGCCACCAGGGAGGCCCTGATATATATATATATTTAATGACGCGAAAGTAGAATAGATCAACAACAACTAAGATCTCTCCTGCGACAAGTCACACTGACACATCTACAGTTTTATCGGAATGGACTCAAAAACAGATTACATACTTTGGAATCAAATCTGCATGCTATTCACATTTAGACTCACTCTACATGTGTTAAAATGAGTGTGATGCAGGGAAACGTGATTCTTGAATGTTAATCATGGCACGAGAACTTTGCACTTATAAAGGTGGAAAAATGGACAGATACAGTTAAAACAGGAAGGAAATTTTGTCCAGGGCTCAGATACTCTGATACACAAATTCATCATCCATCTCTGGGCCTCCATTTAACAAAAGTTCAACTATTTTGTAAAATAAAATACAAAGATTGCTATGCTGTCATTCTAAAGTGATTCCAGCTCTGGTGACTCCCATCACACCTACTTCTATAAATTTTAATTTCAGTCTTATAAAGCAAGTTCAATTTGCCAACCTTTATTTTTCATGACTCATTTAAACAGCAATTTATGCATGCTGATTTGTTCCAATTTAAGCATCTCACTGCTCTTCCAAATTTGGAGATGCATCTTACCTGAGCAGGGATCCTGAGTCCAACTGCAAAGTAGAACTGTCATAGCAGAAAATTGCTAACACGCTGTGAGGTCAATCTAACCTTACAGGTATATCCAAAGGTGGGAAATACGGCACCTGGAGATGGTTAGCCTGTTGCTTGAGGGGGAATTTTATTTAGCAAAGCCTAAAGGAAAATGTATTCCAGAAAAGCAACATGGATACCACTTTGCTGTATTTATGCCATAAAACTTTCTAACCTGAAGTTTCAATCCACCAGCTCAAGTTCTAGCAAGAGTGTTCTGGAATGGTGTTTGGGTGGGCTAGGGGGTGGGTAGATGGAGAAGTTGGACTAAGAGATGGGCTACTTTTTATTATCATGATATGCTGGACAGTTCTCAACAATATCAGAAATAAAATAACCCTTCTCTAAAACATCTTTCATTGGTCTAAGTTCTATGTAATAATGGCTGTTACTATTGGGTTTATACTGTAGAGGCAAATCTCAAATTAGCACATGTTGCTATTTATCCTTTAATAAACATTGTGTCTCTCAAGAAATTTCTCCAACTCACAATGGTCTTTGCCACACTGGGACAGCTTTAAACACTATTCATTTTGAAAGTAAGTGCCCAATGTTCCCAAGTTATTTAGCTCACTCTTCTCCAGACTCTGTGGTACAAAGTTAATAAAAAGAAAAATTTCACTGTTTGTATTTCCATTTTGGCTATTATTATTATTCATTTCATTGCATGATTATGCCTGAAAATAATTTTGTCACTGGGGAGAAGTGTTAAAAAATGACCCAGTCTGAGTATCACACATAACGTGTACACTCTATGTTCTACAATAGGCAAAGAACACAGATTGTCTCTACTTTGAAAACTTACCAAAAGTGGTCAATGGGAAATAACAATTTATTTGTGAATGAATACCTGAATGAATAAATCCTACTTCATTATACGAAGATTTGAGGTAGCTTTTAAAAAGTGCCTAGTTTCCTGTGATTGCTAAAGTTAAATCTCTATTTTGGATTAAAGAAAATAGGCAAGAGGAAACACACACTACACTAAATATGGTGAATGTCATGGCAAGTGGGGAGGCAGAAGAGCACTGGTTGGAGGTAACTGGCAAATGTGTCCCTGGAGGTCCTAAGATTCATAATCTTAATCACAACTATGGATAATTATAAACTAATTAATGAATAAATATAATACGATGGGATACATGTTGCTAGTGACTATCCAGAACGGTCTCCTATTCACAGCCTTTGCTAACCCGATCATGGAGAGAGAAAAATGGAAAAGGGCATGCAAATGAAGGGGATAAAAGATGCACGGGTGCAGAGGAAGAAAAGGGCATACAATTTTGAAAAGTACAAGCACTTCAATGTGACTGTACTGCAGCATATGATTTGGGATGCAACAACACTTAAGACTGGGAGGCAGCATCCAGCTTTGAGAACAGTAACAGATGTAAACTATGACTCTCAGGCCCAGCCTGGCTCCCTGTCCTTTGTGTGTGTGTGTAAATAAAGTTTTATTGGAACACAACTATACCCAACTTTTAATGTATTGTTTAAAGCTGTTTTCGTATTCATTACTGTGGAAACGTTGAGTAATAGACAGAAACGACATGGCCAGCCTAAAATATTTACTATGTGGTCCCATACAGAAAAAGTTTGCCAATCTCTAATGAAGGACATACTAAGAAGCTTGTAAACTACCCTGTAGTTTAAAGGAAAACAGGGAAGAGTTTTTAAAAGTTAACTAAGTCTTGCCCTTAGTAAGTTTACTTCACAAGTACTAGTCTCATTGAAAGGGAAAGATGCTTTGGCCACTCAGAGAAACTATACACTTTGGGGAAAATAATTTCAAATAAGTTAACTGTGTACTAGATCTGCTTTAGGTAATGAAACATTTGGTCATTAAGTTCCCAAGTGGGACAAATTTTCAAGCTTCAGATGTTTCAAGGTTCTAATCTGGAGCAAATTGTCTACCAGACTCAGTTGAGAGAGGGTTCAGGCAGCTGGGGAAGGGTAGGTCAGGAGTGAAGAGAGTGGCTGACATATTTTTATCTGCTTAAAAGAATCATTCTGTGAGGCAGCCCCTTGTTCGTGAGACCTGGACATAGTGGTGAAGAGCATGGAACCAGTTTCCTGATCAAGCCTAGATATGGCCACTCCTCAGCCATGCACTTGGGAGGGCAGGCTCAGTTTCCTCACCTGTTGAATGGGGGATAATAATAGGACCACACCTATGATAAGGCTTGTGAAGCTGAACAAATCACACAGTTCTGTCACTCAGTCAGCACTCAATATACATTCATCATTCCCATTACTAGAAGCATTTCATTTAACCCTGACTTTGGATATGACATTATATTCATTACTTTGCTTCTTATCTTGCTCTATTACATACACATTGGAAAGTAAAATGAGAGAGGATTTTTTGTTCCAGCTCCTTGGCAGCAATAGAAACAAGAAGGAAGTTACATATCTCCTTGAGAATGGGGGAGATGACTGTCATTTAAAATAAATGATTCATCTTTTTGATCCAATATTTGTTCATTCTAGTAGTTTCCTAGGGCTGCCATAAAAACTACCACTGGGGTGCTGTATTGATAGAAATTTATTCTAGAAGCTAGAAGTTCAAAATCAAGGTGGTGGCTGGGCCCTACTCCCTCTGAGAACCCAAGAGGAGAATTCTTTCTCCATTCTCCAATCTCTGGTTGCTCCTGGCAATCCTTGATATTCCTTGGCTTGTAGCTGCTTCACTTCCCATCTTTGCTTCTGTCGTCCCTTGACCTTTGACTCTTTGTGTAGTTACTGTGTCCTCCTCTCGTGTTCTTCTTGTAGGAACACCAGTCGTTGGACCAAGGGCCCACTCTAATCCAACATGACCTCGTCTCGATTTAATGAATTTCGCATGCAAAGACCCTGCTTCCCGATAAGTTATATTCTGAGGCTCTGGTTGGACAAGAATTTTGGGGGACACAGTGCAACCCAATGCAGTCATTTATAATCACATTTTCCAAATTAACTTCAGGTCATCATTATCTTTTATTTATTTGTCTTCTGATGTTGGCATCCTCTCAGTCCCTCTTGTTCTTCACTATGCCGAGAAGCATTGCAAGGGAAAACTTGTGAAGCCCAGTCCTTCATGATTTTACTACTTCCTGAGCAAAGTAGAACAGTGCTGGATAATTCTTTGCCTTGGAACACTGTCTATTGGAAAATATTTGGGATAAAATATTGGATAACATTTTCTGTTAGAAAATACATTTTGAGCTGTAAACATTCAATTTACAAGCTAATTTTAGGAATGCCATCAACTCAATGTTGGGGAATGCCTGCATCGCTAACGAGACACCATGTAGGGCGTTGGACTATCATCAGGGCCTCAGCGGGAATCCAGCTGTTGTGTAACTCCTCCAGAAAATGCTATCTATGTTATTTTTAAAAGAAATGAGCATCATTATCAAATGTAGACATCTTATTTTGGAAGACTCATAAAATCAGTCCATTTATTAGAAAAGCTTCTAAATTACAGGCAGGGAATTTCAATATCAGATTTATTAGTGCAGGTTCTTCTAAAATCAGAGCCTGGGAGAAAGTTGCTGGTCCGAGGGATTTATTTGGGAGATGATCCTGGGAGATTTAGTGAATGAGGCCACAAAGAGTCAAGATAAGGGGTGCATGGAGGTCACTGCTGCATACAATGGAGTTTGGTTCTCTAGGACTGTGGAGAAGTGTAGAGAATCTTCTGCAAGTTATCTTTTTGAAAGAGTGGGAACTGGGTCATCCACCTAGTTTGTTCTCACCATCAAATGGGGACCATCTCCTGAGACATAAACTCCCTCCATATATCTGCTTTGTACCTGGGAGAAGGTGCTGGGGCAGAATGTGCACCAGACAGGGGCTGAAGTACATGATGACACGTAGTTCACATATAACTGTCCACCCAGCTGTAACTTCGATCACAGAGTGGGGGGGCAATGAGAAGTGATACATGCATCAGAAATATCTGCAATGTTAGAATGCCTTCTTTTCATCGAAGATATGATCTTCATTGGAGTCAATGACTGAAAGTTAGCTGCCCTATGAATTAAGCACAGCCTATTGTGTATTTCTTTTGCAAGTAAAATATAAGTAAGTTATTGCTACCTGAACATAATTTACATCATATTGTAATAGCAAGGATGTGTTAGGCTGCCAGCCAGCGACAGCCTGGACAGCCTTGACCTAAGTTAAGATGGTATCAAGAGAAGAATAAAGTCTGGAATGACCCCCTGTGTTGTGGGGTAATAATCAGGCTCAGTCTGCCTGTTGGGGTCCTTCCTGCTAGAAATAGCCTGATCAGGGCTTTGCAGCAACATCATGACAGGCTGAGTTTAGTTAAGACATGGACTTTTCCAGTGAAGCTGCTGGAAATGTTCATGTTCTAGTGTCCCAAGAGTAGTCTAAGTTTTGAGGAGGGAGAAAAGCACAAGGCAGGTGATCCTAGTGGTCATCCAAACATTTATCATATTATAGCTACATGGTATACATATGTCACATAGATAAATACAGATTATCTATCCATAAATAGATGTTACTTTTGTGCTTTTTTTAATGGATATTACTATTTAGTGGTACCTAAGCTAGCTGTAAGATGTCTAACAGTACATCTAAAAATTAAAACTTTGCATTATTTTGAAATATTTGATATGAAAAAACTTTCATTAGATGAGAAATACATTTGCACGAATGTAAGAAACTTTAGCACTAAATTGTCAATGACAGAACAATGAGCTGTTGAACTTGTCAAATATAATTTCAACTACTGTATTTTTAGTAGTTTTTAAAATGGTTTAAAAATTTTTATCACCTACTTTTGCAAAATTTCTTGTCGACAGCCACATTCAAATATATGAAGATATTATCACACATTTTGATCAGTAATTTCACATTGCCTCTTCAAGCATAAATCTCTGATTAAAATGAGTGTTACGGTCGCAAAAACAAGCTCAAGTTCCTCATTAAAAGTTTAATGTTTTATTTAGATATTAAATACATATTCAATATATCTTCTAGTAATTTTTATTTTCCATATTCACACTTTCCATATAAACTCTCATAGAGCTCTTATGGCAGTGTATCATACAAACTTTATCCTTTTCTGTATGTGCCATGTCATAGAAAACAAGCAAGAACCACTGAAATAAGGCAATTTATTATCTCATATAAGAGTCTGGAAGAAGTTCAGTTCCTGGTTTGATTAAATTAGATGCTGAAGGACATCATCAAGTGCGACAGTTTTTCCATCTTCGGCTCTGCCAGCCTTTGTGCTGTGGCTTTTGTCCTCAGCTGATCCCTTCACAGTTCATGATGGCAGAAGCAACCTCAACACCATATCCGATGAACAAGATTCAGAGGTTTGCAGGAAAGAACATCTTCCTTTGGCCCACCCTAGGGGCAAGGAAGTCTCTAGTAGAAGTTTTCTGGCAAACTTTGCATTACATGTGAATGACTGGGAAGGGAATCATCACTTAATACATAGGTCAGATTCAGCATTAGAGACCTCAGCTGGTTCTAGGTGATAAGATAGAAAAGAGATTTCTTTAAAAGATATTTATGGGCCTCCCCGGTGGTGCAGCAGTTAAGCACTGCGCTGTGGAGCTGTCGGCAGCGGCAACGCGAGTTTGACGCCCGGCTGGGGAGAATGCCACATGGCGCGGCAGACCTCTCCTGCCTCGCCCGCTGCTCCCCTCAGCAGTGTATTTCCATCGATCTGCCTGTTCTGCTCCCCACTCTGTCTCTGGTGAACCCTCTCACTGCCCCACGCCTCTGGCCTGTACCCCAGCTTGTATGCATAAATAAATAAATCTTTAAAAAAAAATAAAATAAAAGATATTTACTATAACCACTAGTCAATCTTAGCACCACTTAAAGGAGGAGTCGTCGATGTAAATCTGATTGTTAATGGGCAGAATGAGGGGTACCATGCTTGCTCTAAATGGGTTCTGCCACCTACCACATCAAGATAAAATGTACCCTAGTGCATAAGACCTTCATAGAGAAGAACTTTAATACATCTAGTGTGCAATAGAGACAATTAGTGTGCAATAAAGACATTGGCCCTCTTACCTTTAGAGAGTTCTAGGGCTCAGGTCAAGGCTATCAGTTCAGCTTTCTGTGTCAATGTCCCTGCTGGAAGAGCCTTGGCATCTATAGTCTTCTAAAGTGTCACCCCTGTGTATCCTGCACATTAGTGGCCCTGGTCCCTAAAGCTGCTCCCATCTGCAAACAGCTCCCACTCTGGATGTGGCAGGGGCTAGTCAGATGAATCTTCACTGCTAACATACAGACTCAATAGTCTCCAGACAGTCATGAGTTGGAATCCCTTCCTCAAAGTTTTCTGCATTAACTGGGAGCTAAGTAGCTGGATTCAAAGAACTGGTCACTTGTAGTTGTACATTGGGATTGTCCAGTAGGGCAACCTGGTATTTTTCCCCATGCCCAATAGTCAAAGTCCTTTTTCCCAGTCCTTATTAGCATCACACTATTAGAATTCCTAGCTTCACCTTCCTGCCCAGTTCCATCCTTCCTTAGGGCAGGCCAAGCAATTTACAATGCTACATGATATGATGCAATACAAGTATGTAGCACCTCCTGTGAAGTAATCTTGAAAAATCATAACACTGAACCTGATTCTTAAAGTCTCCAGATCCAATCATCAGTTTAAAGGAAATATTGAAGTACCATAAGGGGAAAATTAGCTAAATTCAAAATATATGATCTATGGGACAAATGATCCAGTTTTCTAAGAAATCAATGGCATTTAAAAAATATATAAAGGGAGGGAGATGGTTAGAATAAAGGAGTTTAAGGAGGCTGGGGGCTAATGGACCATATGGAGGACCATCAGTGCTTTGGTGGTGACTCTAGTGTGACAACATACATCTGGAGAGGTGTGATCTTATACCTCTGAATCAGATACAGTATGTAAACCAATTCTACCTCAAAAATAAAAGAATAAATGAGATTTAACAGACATGAGAATAAATGCAATAATGTGAACATTTTTGGCTTCTAATTCAAGGAAGCCAACCATAAAATGACATATTTGAAACAATCAAGACAATTTCAAGTAGGAACTGGATATTGATAATAGTAAGACCATAAGTGCTAATAATTCTTAGGGATAATAATGGCATGTATGGTGAGGTATTTATGAGTGAAATGATGTAATGTCCAGCATTTGCTTTAAAAGTCTATATTTGGGGAAAATTGGGACATGCTAGGTGCTGATAGGATAAGTTTCCAGACTCCCTTGCAGCTAGGACAAAACATAGACTCCTCCCATGATACACAGCTGTGTAAGACTTCAAGAAGTGGGAGAAGTGGTAGAAGGGGATAGTATAATAACATTGACAGAATTGGGAATAACACTTGAGGATGGAGATAAAAATATGGCAGTACACTCTATGATACCCTGCACTTTTGTCTAGCTTCAACTTTTCTCTAATATATTATAAAAGGTTTAAAATGCAGCATAGTTACAGTATTTTGTGGTGGCTCTAAGAACTAGGTTGAAGGTAAGCTCCCAAAACTAAGCCTCCAAGCTATACCCTAGGACTGGAGTGATAGGAGAATGCCCTGGTGGCTTCACCCCACTGAACACCACAGGAAATTATTGCCCCCACCTTGCCTTCTTTGTGCTCTGACTCATTATTAAAACCACAGAGAAACTGGTGTTCCTGACACTATTATCATTGAAAGACAGAAGCCTCAATTACTCCTTTCAATCAGCAGAAAAATGGAAATGCTACATGAAGCCTATTTGTTCCCACTGCTCATTTCTGAATTGAAGTCTTACACAGGTGCATATCATGGGTGGAGCCTATGTTTTGTCCTCACTGCAAGGAAGTCTGCAAACTTATCCTCTCAGCACCTAGCATGTCCCAATTTTCCCCAAATATAGAAAGATTTTTTAAAGATCCTGAGCCTCTATGACTAGGACAGATCATTATACAGTTCATGCACTGTTCATTATATCATAATAACTTAGATTGATTGCTTCATCCTTGGGATAAGAGAGTGAATCAGCCATCCCTGAAACATATGGATACCCCACATTTGACTACCACAGGGTTCAGAAGACAAGGAAGAAAAGGACAGGGGCAGAGAGGGCCATGTAGGCGATCGTTATCGGGAAGGTAATCCATAGGTTGTGCCACAAATGTTAATACATCAGCTTGATATAATTGAAAGTGACCCAGTATGGAAATTGGATTGATATGCTAACTATGTAGACTGAGATTAGTTATTCAATCTCTCTGCTCTCAGGTTGAACAAAAAAGTTGTCTGAGAAAAGTATTCTTCCTTCCTTCCTTCCTTCCTTCCTTCCTTCCTTCCTTCCTTCCTTCCTTCCTTCCTTCCTTCCTCCCTCCCTCCCTCCCTCCCTCCCTCCCTCCCTCCCTCCCTTCCTTCCTTCCTTCCTTCCTTCCTTCCTCCCTCCCTCCTTCCTTCCCTCCCTCCTTCCATCCCTCCCTCTCTCCCTCCCGCCTTCTCTCCCTTCCTTCTTTCTTTCCTTCCTCCCTCTTCTCCAACTCTCAGGAGCCCTGGAAACCTCACAAACTTAAAAAACTGCTATACTAGTTGATATTTTAGCTGTTTTCTCCCCAACTCTATTATTTTATATTCAGTGACTATCCCTTGGACTAATTTATATTCCACCCTTTGTTTTATATTAACAAGAAAAGCTTTTTCTATGAGAAGAATAAACTAGCTTAGGAGTCACAGCATTTCTATTTCACTCTGTCCTAACACTATTTACTGTCACGAATTATTTGTCTGTACTCAAGTTTTTCAGGCAGTCACCTGCTCAGGTCCCCATATAGCCAGGATGTAGATGACATATCTGCTGCTCAAGCTCTCAAATTAATGACTCCTTTAGGAAGAGGTTTGTCTTATTCCTTTTTGTGTTTGTCAGTCTTCCACAATGCTCTGTATGAAGGGGGTACTCAGGAAATTTGGCAGACTTTTTTGT
The DNA here is from genome assembly GCA_004024925.1 of Scalopus aquaticus. NCBI lineage: Eukaryota > Metazoa > Chordata > Mammalia > Eulipotyphla > Talpidae > Scalopus > Scalopus aquaticus. Next base: position 429,858 of record PVIJ01000032.1, on the reverse strand, counting down.
GATATACAAGTACAGCTTTAGTGGTCCTAGTAGTTTATGTCCTCAATTGTCAGGGAGTGGTCAGGAAGGGGATTCATCAGGCAACAGGTGGGACCACTGACCTATAGAGCATTTTTGACACTCCAAAGGTGTCAGATAAAGCTGTACTCCTTACCATGTGCCCTGCCTCTTGGCTCCTAACCTGTTGCTTGCAACACTCATTTTATTTTTTAAGATTTATTTATTTATGCATACAAGAGCTGGGGTGTAGGCCAGAGGTGCGGGGTGGTGAAAGGATTCACCAGAGACAGAGTGGGGAGCAGATCAAGCAGATTAATTGAAGTACACTGCTGAAGAGAACAGGGGACGAGGCAGGAGAGGTCTGCTGCGCCACGTGGGAATCGAACTCGTGCTGCAATGGCTGCGGACAGCTTCATAGGCTGAGACCCAACCCAATGTGCCACCAGGGAGGCCCCTGCAAAACTCATTTTTAAACTCTTCTACCTATGTTCCAAGACCTTTAGCCTTTCATTCACCCATCTTCATGAGCAACCCAATATCTGTCCCAGTTAGAATCAGTTGCAAAATCACATGGATGAAATTCAAGGCCAGGCTCTTCATCTCCACTGTTGATATGGCCAACATTCTTCTACAAGAATCGACCCATCAGAAGACATTATGATGCCATGATGTCTCTTTGATTGCTTTTCTCATCATGAAGAATGGAGCAAAGGTTAAAAAAGAACCTATTTAACATTCTGCAACGGATGGTCCTTTCAAATACAATTAGTTTCACACAGTATTCATTTGTTCTTGCATTTGCTAAAAGACAGAGTGTCCTGTTAGTTCATCATGTCTCTCCTCTGCCTTTCAAATCACATTGAGTGCTTTAGCAGGAAAAGAGCTGAAGCTCACTCCCTCTTATAAATTGTATAATTGGAAAGCAATAAATTTTAGGATCTAAAAGGAATAGAATAAAGAAAGTGTCAAACAATGACTTACTCTAATTAATAACCATTTATGTCTCCCATTTGGTAAAGTGCTTTGCAAATGTAATCACCTTTTAATTTAAAGCATATTCATTTCGAGAGTAGAATATGATTTCATTTGTAAGAATAAGATTTAAATATGACCTTTAACCACCTGGAGCTACTTAGTATTAGGAGCTATTTAGCACTAGAGGAGCTTTTAAAATTTCTAACAATATTATGAAGAGTTAATTTGTTAGAGTACTTTAAAAATCTAACTCTTTAAAAATTGCTAATCAGTAGAAATTAAACTTGGACAAACATTACACACACACACACACACACACACACACACACACACACACGGTATTAAAACTCTTACAGTGTTTAAAGTTCCCAAATGTTAGACTATTTTTATAAATCATGTATTTTAGTCGTGACTTGATTTTTCATAATTCATTGTTTTAGGTAACAAGCTGCAGTAATTAGAATCAGCCATACAATCAGAGTTCCAACTATAGAAAATTTCTAAAGATATCGTTAAAACTAATAATTTCACATTATGCACTTAGTGTTTAGTCTGTCTACCAGAGACAAATATCATTTTCTGAAAAGATTAGTTATTTTTTCCCTCTAAGTTTCAACTATTTGAAGAAATCTTAGAAGTGATTTTCAAGTCTGTGCTACGTAGGAGTTGGGAGACATGCCAGTCTGTTGTGCAGCAATAACACATGGGAAGGTCTTTGCAAGCTTTGATCAGATTCTCACTACCATGCTCTGACTGGAAGGAGAATGGTAGCCTTTCCTCCTCCAATATTTCATTGTGAACATTTTCAAGCATACATGGAAAGTTGAAACAGTTTTGCAGTAAATACCTGTATACACATCTCTAGAGTTTATAGTACTATGCTATGCTTGCTTTATCACATGGCTATCTATTCCTCCCTCTATCCACCCATCAATCTCACTCATTGTTTAAATGAAAATCAAAGCATGCTGTGCAAGTTAGTATCCTCTTCGAAGTACTTTAGCATGCATAGGATGAGCTGGAGTTCTATATTTATTTATAATTCTTTATGTTTTTTTTGGTGAGTTTTGTGTACATTGAAATACATAAATCAAGAGCATTTCATTTGATAAGTTTGACAAAAGCCTGTACCTGTATATCTAAATAGTCATTAAAAAAAAAATAGAACATTGCACTCTAGATAGTTCCCTCTTTCCTGTCAACCCCTGCCCCTACATCCGACCCCAAGTAATCACTAATTGGATATTTTTCATCATTAAATTCTTTTTGCCAGTTCCAGAACTTCATGTAAATAGAATCATCTGCTCCACTTTTCTGTGTAAAGCTTCTTTCACTAAGCATAATGTTCTTGAGATTCACCCATATTTCTGCCTAATAGCAGCTCCCTTTTTATTATGGCATAGTATTTTTTGCATAACTCTACCAACTTAATTATCTGCTCTCCTATTGATGGATATTTGATTTGTTTGCAGTTTGGGACTATTTTGGATAAAACTGTACATACAAGTTTTGTACATACATATACTCTCATTTCTCTTGGTCTCCTAAAACCTCCAAAAAGAAATATAATCTTGATTTTTCAATACCTTAATTTTAGTCTATGAGATGTAAAGAACAGTAAGACAATAAATCTGTGTTATTTTTAAGCCTCTAAGTTTGAGGTGACCTGTTACAGTAACCATGAGGAACTAATACAGATTTTGGTGCTGGGAAGTGGGGGGATTGCTGTAACAGATATCTAAAAATATGGAAGTTGCTTCTGGATTGGGCAATGGACAGAGGCTAAATTTCTTCAAAAAGCCTAAATTTTATCATATAAATGATTTGGATGATATTTTGGACTTCCCATAATAGATTGAAACTTTTGGGGAACTTGGTATGGTGTAAATGTATTTAGCATATTGGATGGACATGAATATTTGGGGGCCTGGAAGTGGCTGTGGTAGGCAGAATAATGTGCCCACATAGCCTAATTCCCACTACCTGTGACTGTGTTACTTTATATTGCAAAAAGGGAATTTGCTGATATGATTAAGTAAAGGTAATTGAAGTAGGGAGATTATCCTGGGCTATCCAGGTAGGTCCAATTAATCACAAAATTACTTAAAACTGAATAAGGGAGACAGGAAAACAAAAGTCAAAGAAGACATGGAGATAGAGCATAGATCTAAATTATGTGAGAAGGACCCAATGCACCTCTACTAATTTGAAGAAAAAAGTAATGGGGAATGAAGAAAAAGAATGCAGACAGCCTTGAGAAAGTGGGAAATATAAGGAAATGTATAGCTCCTAGAGTTTCCAGGAAGAACTATAGCCCTACTGACAATAATTTTAACTTCGTGAGACCTATGTCAAACTTCAAGCCTCCAAAATTGTAAGAAAATAAATTTATGTTGCTTAAACCATTAAATTTGAAATCATTTCATATGGTAGTCATAGGAAATTAATATATTTGGGTAAATACCTACAAGTGGAACTGCTGAGTCAGAGAATAAGAATATGTTAACCTTTAAAAGAAAATGCCAGACTCTTCCCAAAGAGATTGTAAAATTTTACATACTCATCAATTATGTGTAATAATAAGCAGTTGCTATAGATTCCTGTCAATAGCCAGTGGTGTCAATCCTTTCAATCTTAGTGAATCTGGTGGTTTCTAATGGTATCTCATTATGATTCTAACTTAAATTTCCCTAATTGAAAAATTGCATAGAACATTTTTTCATGTAGTTATTGGACACTGTTAAAAATAGAAGAAAAAAAACCAAACAGGTCCATATGGAGTCTTTCATGGGAGGAGTACTGGGGAAAATCACCCAACTTAATAGCTATTGCCCTGTTAGCTGAACCAATCAATTTGGAGTATCTATTTGGCGTACCTAGACAGGACATTGCCTGATTCATAAATCATTTAATAAAGACAATTCAATATCTAAAACAATTTTTTTAAAAGTAACACCCCTTACCTTCCTTTGTTAACACCACTTATCTTCCTTTGTTAACACTCTAGTTAAATATTGTGCCCATTAATGATTGGATTGTTTGCTCATTTTTGAGTTGAAAGTATTCTTTATGTATTTTGGATGCAAGCCCTTTATCAGATATATGTGTTATGAATATTTTCTTGGATTCTGTGCCATTTGTATTCATTTTTAAAAAATGTCTGTGATGATCAGAAAATTAAGTTTCCCCATAAATATTCAGTTATTCTAACACAATTCATTGAAAATATTTTTCTCTCCTCATTGTTTTTTTTTCTTTCAAAAATCAAATGACCATGCAAGGGTTGATTCATTGTGAGTCTCTATTCTTTTCCATAATTTATTTGTCCCAGTTATCACACTGTCTTGATTATGATGGTTTTAAAGATTATCTAAGGTAAGGTCTGATAATTAAACTCTCCAACTATGTTTTTCTTTTTCAAAATTGCTTTGATATTCTAAATCCTGCATTTCCATGTGAATTTTAGGAAATTTATCATTTTGCAAAACTTTAGATAGGATTATGGTTGAAATTTAACTATATCTAAGATCAATTTGGGGAAAACAGAATTTGTTACAATATTGAATTTTCTAATCCGTGAATATGATATAATTTTCTGTTTATTTAGATCTTCTTTAATTATTCTCAGTTGTTTTTTAGTTTTTTAAACTAAATAAATTAAACTTAAGTTAAATTAAAGAAAGAATACTTTTTGAAATTAGAAATGGAATTAAAATTTTCAATTGTATGTTTTTGAATATATAAAACCATATTGGCTATTGTATATTGGTACAAATCCCTGTAACTTTGCTAAATTCACTGCTTAGTTCTAGTAGTTGGTTTGTAGATTTCTGAGACTTTGATTATGAATATCAAAAAGATAACATCTGCAAATATCAAATGTTATTGATTTTTTTTCTTGATTCTTAATACATTTTATTTCTTTTCATTGTCTATTGCACTGGCTTCAACCTCCAGTACTATAGTGATTCAAACATCATGTATGGAAGAACTTACAGATTCTTTTGTGAATATCCTTTATCTGATTGAAGAAGTTCTCTTCCTTACTAATTTTTAAGAATTTTTATCATGAATCAGTTTGATTTTGTCGAAAGACTTTCTGCAGTGATTTTTTTTTCTCCTTTATTCTGTTAATATGGTGAGTTTCATTAATTTTTAAAAATGTTAAACCAATCTTGCTTTCCTGGGATAAAACTGTTCCAGGGCAACCCTGATGTGAAATGGGTTGGCCTGATCATGCGTTCTCGCCTGTGCCTTTAAAAGGGACTTATAATGAGACTCAACTATAGGCATACACATAAAGATTTTATTTACAAAAAGGAGAAAATGAAGAAAGGAATGACTCAGGGAAAAAGAGATAGAGAAATTGGTGAATGAGTCCTACCAGTTCCACTGAGCTGGAACACCAATAGCATACTGAAAGCTGGCGAAAATCCAAGGAACCCCTAAGCCCACAAGTCTGTTTATATACCAAACCTGGCTGCTTAACTCCATCCTCATTTCTCAGCAATCCTCCCTTTGGTGGTAATGGCATTCTGGGATTTGTAGCCCTTGGTGTCTTGGAGGATCTCTTTGGTCTAGGGTCCATAAAACATGTTTGTGGAGTTTGTTCAGAATGTCCTTTCCCTCCCCCACCCCACCCCCCAACCCTGCTTCCGACAAAACCAACTGGTTATTTTATGTGTTAACTTGAGTGGACTAAGGGATGTTCAGAGAGCTTGTAAAACATAATTTCTGTGTTGGTCAGTGAAGGTGTTTCTGGAAGAGATTAGTATTTGAGTTGATAAGCTATGTAAAGTAGATGGCCTTCCCTAATGTGGGTGAGCACTGTGATATTGTGATTTATAATAAAAACTATATTTTTAGTCTTCGTACCCTTTCCTGGCACAGATCTCCTAAAACCCTTGGAATTTCCTTAGTGAAGAGTTATAAAGATGTCTATTGTTATGTTAATGAAGTGGTTTTTGGAAAGCACTTAAGGAGACTGGTTGCCAGGGAACAAAACAGGAGATTAAAGGTTTGGAAATTTCAGTCCCACCCCCAGACCTCTGGATAGTGGAGAGGGACTAGAGGTTGAGTAAATTGCCAAGGGTCAATGATTTAATCAATCATGTCTTTGTAGTGAAGGTTTCATATAAATTATAGATAGATCCACACTATAGATCTATAATATATATATTAATAATAATATATATATTAATATGTGTGTGTATACACATACATATATACACATACCCTATTGTCTCTCTGGAGAACCCTGACTTCTTATATATGGTCATATGTATTATTCTTTTTCACATATTGCTGAATTAACTTTGTCAACATTCTGCTAAAAGTGATCATGAAGGATTGAAGGATATCGGTCAGTAATATTTTATTTCTAATGTTTATATTAAGTTTTGGTGTCAGGATATGCTGCTCTCATAAAACAAGTTTTTGGAAAGAGTTTAAGATTAATGTTAATTTTCTTAAAATATCAGTTGTAATAAGTAATTTAAAACAGAAAAAAAGTGAAGTCATCTGCAGTCAGGTGAGAATCTAAGAGAGCCATAAGGCTCAGGTCCCAGATGAATCCAGGTGAACAAGCACACTGTCCATGCCTAGGCATGCCCAGAAGCATCCATCCTGAGAAGAAATGAAAGCGTAACTACAAACCAAAGACCACCCAAGACTGAAATTCAGCCCAACAGCTCTTGAAAGCTTTCCACCTATCAGAACTTCACTGACCAAAAACCTCATTTGCATAAAGAAGACCTGAATGGGGACTAATCTTGATCTTTTGCCTATGTATGTCTGCTCTCACAACTAGGTACTTGAAGATACAGTTCATGGGGTTGGGTTTTTTTTGAGTCTATGTCTTCTGAACTGCAATGAACATTTTCTGTGACACTGAAGCATGGTTGCTGTCTCCACCAACACATGGAATTCACCAACAAAATTATTTCACCCTGGAGTTTCTTTGTATCAACTTCTCTAACAGATGTATGTTCAAATTTTTCTATTTTATCTTGTGTAAGCTTGCATAATTTAAGATTTTTTTTCTAAATCATCAAATTTATCACAAAAATGTCTCTAAAATATGTCATTTATTCTCTCCATGTCTATAAGCAATCTACTGATATTCCCTTTAGTTCCTGATAGTCAAAATTATGTTTTTTTCTCTTTTATTCTTGATCCATCCATTAATGACTTTACCAATCATATCAGACTGAGAAAACAGAGATGACACATAGTTTGGATAGCTTCAGCTTACTTTTGGGCCAAGAACTGACATGGATTCCTTCCCAAAACATTTTTACTATAGGGTCATATAAGGAAACACTTAATATGTATAAAATCATACAACTATTTCACAGCACTTTTCTATAACTAATCCATAGATAATAATGCATGAACACATGAGTTGTGCATTAAAAAACAATTGAGTCTGAGCAAAACCTATCAACATAGCATCAGGGCTAGGCAGTATATCCTAGTGGTTAACAGCTAAGCTCCTGGAAATCAGACAGACATGTATTCATATTCTGGCTCTAGTGACTACTAGCTAAGGGCTTTAAATAATTTATCTATTTTTTCCAAGCATCTAACATTGTTAGGATAAAATTTGTTTCAACGTTCAAAAAATTTTAGCATTACTACCACTATTACTAGCCTGGTCAGATTTAATTTTAGGAAATGGAATTTGGCTTATATTTGCATTTTTTAAATTTCTGTTGCATTGTCTGGACAGTTTTACTTCCTATCCTAAACTTTGTAAAACACTGCTCAGCATTATTTTACCAGTAATGTGATTGTAAATTACATCCAGAGAAAGTTTTTACTTGAAATACAACATTATGCTTGATTGATTGAAATGATTTCTCTACCATTTCTATTGACATAGTTCTTTGCAATTCTTTGGGGGTGAAGAAGGGGTATTGCCAAGACATTTTCCATGTGCTCCTTAAAATTCCCTAAGACAAAAAATACATTAAAATATAACCCCAAGCAAACAGGAAACTGACTTTTTCTTTCGGGAACTTAGTCAAAAGCCAACTTTTTGTGGCTTCTGAGAAGGTTCCTCCCACAAAGTTCAGTAACTCATCTTGCATCTACAGGCTCTTATTTTCCTCTTTTTCCAGGCTACCTGCAAAGATATCACCCCTTCTTTCACCTTATAAAGCTAATTCTAGAGATACCTGAGGATTTTTTTTTAATGCCTTTTCCCCTCTTTACAAAGAAAAACTTTATTTTTTTTCTTCTTTCTGAGATGAAGACAATCTTACAGAAATCTCAGACAACTGCATTGGCTTCAGGCGACTATAAATAATTTCACCATCCGCAACCCAATACAGGTACCTGGTATGCTGGTTATATAGCCTTTTAAACATTATTTAGTCAAGAGAAACATCAAGCAATGGACAAGCCTGAACAGAAGATGTGTCTTTGTGGAGAGACTCTTTTTTTAATAATTATATAATTACCCATATTTTATAGCCATTGTGTTTGAGGATAAGGCCGTTGAGCTATCTTTCAAATTCAGGGCAATTTTTTTGACTTTAACCAAGTGACACAGCTAGGCAATTTTATTTGGAGAAAGAAGAAAATTTAATGAGTATGCGCATCTGCTGGCTTTCCTCATCGCAAATTCTTTTCCCATCTTTAGAAATAAGTATTCTTAATTTTTATGCAACTGTAACCTGGGTGTGTATATTGTTTTGTCTTCTGTTTCTTATTTGCCAAAAGTTTTTATATACATTTTCATGGGATGATATAGATTGCCTATTTGCCATCATGTCTAAGGAGCATTCTATCATGTAAAAAAAAAAAAAAAATAGTGTGCTTAGCCACTCTCTGATCATTGAGAAATTGGATTGTTTCTAATTTTCTAGTTTCTCAAATACATATTGGGCAAATAAGGATTTCACTATCTAAATTATCTGCTCTCCTTTGAAGGTTCTTTCCTTTATATGTATTATGAACATTTTTATGTATCATATTAAAGCTTTCTTTGGGGGACCGGTCAGAAGGAAAACTTTATTCTGAGTTAATTCTTTGTAATTAAATTTTACTTCAAATACTCAGCAGATGTTATTATTCATAACTATGTCCTTGTTTTGTTTTTTTTTTCAACCCGTGGGGCATTCCATAATTATAAAGTAAAATAAAAAAAAAAATCAACTTTGGAAATAACTTATTCGACTAATATTTATTGCATATTTCTTATATTCAAGATATTATCCAAGCCCTCTCCTCTTTTACAAATGGGTAAAGTAAGATCTGTAAAAGAAATTGTGGAAGTGAAATATTAATACTTTTTGGTCTTGTATTTGAATATGACTTTTTTCATTTCAAAAATCTTATCTTTAATTATGACCTATAATTATCCTGTTGTATTGTTTTGATGGTTCCATAGGATAAAAGAAGACACATCTACTATCTTTTGTTTTATCTTACTTTGTTTTTACAGATCAGGCACAAAATTTACAGAAGTTTTCCAAAATCATAAGGCTAATGCTTGGTGAAACTAAGACACAAGCTCATATTAGTGACTTCTTTTCCATGATTCTGACCTCAAGAAAAATGCCAAGGTCCCAAAATTAGAAAGGTAGGTCAACTGATATGTGTGGAAATGTAGCTTGCATGCTGCTTTTTATAGATAGATTACAAACTTTAGTCATCCCAGCATAGGATTTTATCATTTTAAAATATCTGATCATTTAAAATATTTCCTAATAGACACATGGGCAAAGGCTATAATTTTAAGATGCATTTTTAAAAGTATTTGCTGGGTATCTTCTATATGTCAGGCATTCATCTCAGGCCCTGGGCATTCAGCAGTAAATAATATAAACACAGTCCCTCTCTGGAATCAAAATGGTCAATCTTGCCAATGATCAAATGTACACATAGAGAAAAATAGAAATTAAAGCTGTTTTTTAAATTCTTAAGTCTATTGTTATTTTAGTAGTAGTAGTAATCTATTCACTTCTCAAAAATGAAAAGGAAAAATGTTCAAGGCCTGAAAGTGCATATGAAACTGATACTTCTGCACCCTACAAAAGGAACTGGGATATTAAAATCCCCTCCTAGGGAAAAAAATGTGTAACATATAGAGAGTCTTAGAAATGTATATACTTTTTTATTCAGAAGTCTTACTTCTGGAAAGCTTTCCTGGGGGGACATATATGCACAAAAAATGTGTCCAGAGTGCTTTATAATAGCTTTTTTAAAAGGGGGGAAGGTGACAAAGGGAACAATGAAGAAATATATGAGGTTGCCATAAGATAGGAGAAAACACAGGCTTTCAAATATGATATATATCGTTTTTGTAGGAAAAACTATGTAAAATGCTATATTTATTATGATCGAGAAGGAGAAATACCAAAATAATGGATGGTTTACTTTTCTTCTTCTGTTACAATTTTTGGTACTTTCCAGATTTCTATAGCAAGATCTTATTACTTTTATAATCATAAGAAAACTTTAGCCCTTCCTCCTCCCTCAATCATGTACTAGCTACTACTCTATTTGCCTTACGGCTTCCCATGCCAATGGGAAGGAAAATGAACCAGAGCATAAGTGAGCAAATGGATTTTATTATTCTCCATTGTCATATATTTAACCCTGAAGAGTTCCTTTCCTTTGATCTGATTCGTCCTGGACTCAATATTACAGGGTTCCCAAAAAAGAATATAAAATGTAATGTTAGATTAAAACTTCATCTTCCTGTCTCATAGACTGGATTAGAGCCTGCCTTTGTTATATATCTACTTAAGGATTCAAGTTCAAGTATCTTCAGTTAACTAGATTATTCACCCACTGTGTCCATTAGCCCAAACAATCTCACAGCCCTAGCCTCACATCCAAGGAGGGGAGAAATGAGTTCTGGCCAAAAACTCAAGAAAACTTGTTCAAGGTACAAAGAGACCTTTCCTACTGCAGCCGTGTCTTCTTCCTACAGCTTTTCCACAAACTGCTTGTGGTTTATCTGGGCAGAATGCTCTGTGCTTGCAAAGGCAAGTCAATTCAAGAGTTAAATTTGGCCAGGTCAGAGGAAGCTGGAGAGGGAGCTGAGAAATTGCAGGGAGGGGGGAAGAGGCGGTGGTGAGGGGGGACAGTGATGCTGACCAGCTGTTCTCAAGGCCTTGAGAGACTTCCCTGCCTCCTCTACTCCAGTTGCTACCTGTCCTATGTTACTATGCCAGTGCCATGTAGCTAGTAGGATCCCTGACTGAAATGGGACAAACCTTGGCTACTGATAGAACTACTACCAAGTATCAAATTGTTGCTGGTCTAATGTTAAATCCTTAAGGAAAATCCTTAGTAAGCCCCTTTATATTTAATATTGTTTTAGTTGGAAATATTACTAGGAAAGCCAGATCTGCAGGATTTAGATTATGTATGTGTATTTCTTTTTATTTGTAGTGTATGTTTATCTATGTATATGTGTGCATTATTTAACAATTTTATTTAAAACAAAATATTATTATATTATACTATGCAATAGCAAGTTGTGTTATGTCACACTAAATAAAACCTTTAAGGTAAAACGAACCCAGAATGTCTAAATATTTTCCAAAAGAAAATATTTATTTAACTTAGCTTGGGACTCTGACAATGTACAAAAGCTCTGTGCCTTGCATCAAGAAAGTTCCATTGAAATGATTTGTAGTTAATTAAAAATGTGCAGGAAGAGGAGTAGGGAGTCATGGGAGGGGGTGGGGGTGAGGGGGCAGATTCTGTAAGTCTCCACCTCCAAATCTCAGTTTCAGTATCTGTAAATTGAAGGCTTTAAATCAGGAGACCTCACAGTTCCCTTCCAGCTCCCCCCACGGGGACTGGTGTGCTGGGCTCCCAGGAATCCATGCATCATTGGGTGGTGGCTAAAGAAAGGAGCATGGGGCCAGGCTCTGGGTGCACCTTCCGTGCAGATCTGCAAGAATGTACTGTGATTCCAGAGGTGTTCGTGTCTGTGACTTCAGGCAAGCACACGCGTTTGAAGGACTAATAACAGCAAAACACAGGGAAGGACAGGAACCAGAGAGAAAGCAACGCTTCTGGTGTTGCCACTAGGATGGAACCTGACAGACCGGAGCACAGCACTAGGAGAAGCTGTCCTGGCCGTAAGGAGGAGCCTGGCCTAGGGGAGGCTCTCACCCTCCACACCTTCCAAGAACCCTGCTATCATCTGCTCTTGTTAACAGTCACCAATTCTTTTTCAGCCCCTACAATTCTGAGGCTGGGTCAGAATCAGAACAGCCTCCAGGCCTCAGAACTGGCCCTGGAGATGGCAGCAGCCATATATGCTGTATGTAGCCTTCTTACAGCTTATCATTTGCTTAACTTGCTCCATGCTGGACAATTCTGTATGGCCAGAGAGGTGTTGGGCACAGAGGCAGGAAGAGGACTTAATCCCTGTCCTCAGGGAAACCCATGCCCAGCGACAAGAGCCTTATAGAGCCTCATACACAACCATGCTGGCTTCTCATTCTCCAGGACTCAGCGTCATCAGAGAAGATGCTACAGTACTTATCATTTTCTTACACACATCTCTTGCCTGCTGGGTCAGGTAAGTAATTGTCTTCCATTGTGAAGCCCACCTTTTTCTACTCTGTGTTGAAATGCTGAAGTTGGGTTCCTGCAAACAGCATCTTTCAGCCCCACCAGGCCCCCATATTAGCTTCTGCCAGTAGGGCTGGCTGGCACTTTAAGCCTGAGGGAGGACACAGAGTCTGCTCCCCCAGCCTGGGAGAGTCCCTAGGCAGAATTCCTCACTCCTGCAGAGGCCATTCCTTCCCACAGCAGCATGCAGCCTTTCAAGACTCTCAGAACCTGCTCTGTGGGGTTGCCCTCTGCCCTCTGAGGCACCACTACCTGCCTCCTTAGAGTGGCGCACCAGCAGGCTGCACCCATTCTCCAGAGGCCCACTCGCCATGGCCTATCCTAGTCCTCTAAATGTTTACTCATTGAAACAGAGAGGGCAAGGGGGGTGGTCTAGCTGCTTCCTGGAGCAGCTCCCTCCATGGTATCATGAGTTCTCTTTTTACCCCTTCAGTTACCTAGTAAACACCTTCAAGGAGTCTGGTTTCTGTCTCCTGCTAAGTGTCTGACTGAGAAAGCTCCCTGACTAAAGGGTGGGACATGGTACACTTGTGGGAGATGATGTCAGCTTTGGGGTCACCCAAACTTAAATTGTGGCTTTCATAATCTTCTAGCTCTTGGGCAGCTACCTAATTCCTTTTTTAAAAAAGTATTATTTAAAAGATTTATTTTATCTGGGGCCTCCCTGGTGGCACAGCGGTTAAGCGCTGCGCTGTGGAGCTGTCGGCAGCGGCGATGCGAGTTTGACGCCCAGCCGGGGAGAATCCCACATGGTGCGGCAGACCTCCCCTGCCTCGCCTGCTGCTCCCCTCAGCAGTGTATTTCTGATCTGCCTGTTCTGCTCCCCACTCTGCCTCTGGTGGACCCTCTTGCCACCCCACACCCCTGGCCTGTACCCCAGCTTGTATGTATAAATAAATCAATCTTTGAAAAAAAAAAGATTTATTTTATCTATTTATGCATACCATAACTTGAGGTGCAGGCCAGAGGTGCAGGAGGAGGGGAGGGGAAGAGGATTCACCAAAGTGGGGAGCAGAACAGGTGGATTGACTGAAATACACTGCTGAGGGGAGCAGCAGGCTAGACAGGAGAGGTCTGCTGCGCCATACCTGGGTTAGCTCCCTGAACGGGTTGAACTCAGACTGCAGCTGTGATAGTGCTGAGACTTATGCCACCAAGGAGGCCCCAGCTACCTAATTTCTTCCAGCCTTCAAGTGCTGACAATAAAGATAAGGTTCCCAGAAGTTTTGAGGGCAACTAAATTGTTTGGCCCAAATGGCCCACTGGTCAGTGGCGATGGTGATTACTACGTTTTTCCCTTCTAGGAATTGTACATCTAGGTCCAGGTCTCCTTTTCTTTCCCAAAAAGGAGCATCATAAATCTCTCTGCATGCTATATGTTTTATGGAACATGTGTTGAATGAAAAAGAAAAAGTGCTTATATATTTGCTACTCTGTTGCGTAACTAACTTGGGCTGATCTAACATGAAACCCTTTGTGGTGGTCAGATTTGCTCTTAAAGGTAGGGCTGGAAATGTCTTAAGCTGTTATTTTAAAGTGGGGAGCAATGAGTTTGTCTGGATGACAGGAAAAGGAAACCGGCACCATTCTTTCTTCTCCTAACCTGGCAGACCTCTAAGAAACTGGATGGTACTGCAGCTTCCAGAAAAAGCCCCATCTGGCAGGTGAACGACACATTTGTCACTCTCTGCAGCTCTAAGGCAGATACTAAATTGTTTTTTGTTTCATGGAGCACTTTGTGAAGAGAAAAGGCTGTGACTAGCCTTATACAATTGGTGACTTCTCTAACTGTGGAATTCAGGGTTCTAATATAAACCCTGAAAATGAACAAGTTCCCAGAGGAGTGTCCTGGGCCTTCACAAGTCAGTGTAGATAAAAGCTGTTCCAACACAGAGGGGAGAACAAAGCATCTATTCTCTTTCATACAAGACACAGATAAACACCCAATCTGGGTACTGGCTGTGTACACAAGGTGGGGGGAGGGGGTCAGCTGTGCTTTCTTATTTCACAGTTACGGTTCCACAGGGCTGGGCCTGAGAAAGTCATTTGTGTTGAAGACTGGAAAGTGTACTGCTCTGGCCAAAACTTTCCAAGTCCAAACGGCCTGAATGGAAATGTGGAGGAACTCAGCTCCTTCCAGAACATTTTCTCCACACAAAAGCCTAAAACTTCTACAAAGAGAAACACAACTGCATAAGACCATAAATCACCCACTTCTCAAACAAACCATGAATGTTACAGCTGGGGAGACGGGGGAGGAGGAGGACAGGTGTGAGAGAACCAGAGCTCAGTCTCATCTCAAGGTGGCTTTCCCTACCTTTAAGTCACTGTTCATTTCTTTGTGGAAGAGTATGACTCCCTGACAGGAAAAAAGACTGGCACTCGCAAGGGAAGTCAGAGAACTTATGATTCTGTTTTCAGACGACTTTTCTTATCTCCATACCTACCCGTTTGGGGCCCGTGTTCTTGTCTGAATATGCTCCCTTCTTATAGAGAGGCCCTGCTGGATGTGGCATGAAACACTGAGCCCCGGTCTTGGCTGTGTGCAGCTCTCATGTCTGCTCTCTGCTGCAATACTCACACGCACTGCATGAGGAAAAGAGAGAGGAGGGAAGGGGAGGGAGAGAAAAAGGAGGGAAGAGGAGGTGGAGGAGGGAAGAGGAGATGAGAGAGGGAAGGGGAGGAGGGGGGAAGAAAAGAGGGGGTGGGAGGGGAGTGGAGTCGGGAGGGAAGGAAAGGGGGCGAGAGGGTAAAAAGAGATGGAAGGGGGCCTCCCTGGTGGCATAGGGGTTAAAGTCTCAGGGTTGTCAAGCTACCACCAGCCACTGTGGCATGAGTTCAATCCCCGCCAGGGAGCTGACCCACATAGCACAGCAGACCTCTCCTGTCCCCCTGCTCCCCTCAGCAGCGTATTTCAGTAGATGTGCCTGTTCTGCTCCCCACTCTGTCTCTGGTGAATCTTCTTACCCCCTTGCACCTCTGACCTACACTCCAGTTCTTGGGACAGAGAAAGTGGGTAGAAGGGAGGGAGGGAGATAGGAAGAGACAGCATCATTCAGAAACAAAGGTGCTGCTGGGCTTGGTGAGAAGAAGTGATCTTTGCTACCACATCCATAGACTTGGAATAGCTTTCCCTGGTGAATCGTGGTTAATCATTCTCCAGGTTGGAAGTGGAGCACCTTCATCACCTCCAGAAAGCGCCTGGGGAAATAAGATGTCTGGGTAACCAGAGAGGGGAAAAGGCCAACTGAGTCAGCCACCTTGGCTATGCTAATGAGCTGCAAGCTAGAGGTTCTGGGCCGTGGGGCAGCAGAGCTGTGGTTCTCTAGGAGCCCAGGCACATAAACAGGCAGAGGCAGGGGCCTCTGAGAGCCAGGCCAAGGCCAGGGCATGAGATGGCAGCAAGGCAGGCCCAGATCCCAGCCCAGATCAAAGCCTTTTATCTCCTGGAGATAGAAGGAACATGTAGCTGATGAACCCGCCTCAGGCGAGTACAGGACACCTGGCTGAAGGCCTAATGAGGCGCAGAGGTCTGGGCCCTTGAAGCGGAGCCCACTCGTGCCCTCTGGCTGTCCCAGGTCCGCAGCCTTGGAGGGGCCTTGGTTATCGCAGGACACTAACTCTGTGCTCTTTATGCCCAGCCAGGAGGTTACCTTGTGGTTTCTTTTTCTCCTTGGTTTCCCAGTCACTCTTGTCTTAAAAATTATTAACCCTTTCTCAGATGAATTAATATATCGAGCGCATGCCTATATCTTAGCTAGAAAAATTAAAGAGGAAAAAACCATCCACAGCCTAGCATGATGATGTGCAGACCCATCTGTCCGCTTTCTGTCAGGGGCTGTAGCTTCATTAATAGCTGTGGGTGACCTTAGTCAAGTTAAACTCCCTGAGTCTCAATTTCCTCTCCATGAAGGGAAAATAATAATTATACAACTCACAGTATTGTGTGAAAATAAGAATCAAAAAAGCTAATAGGATTGTGACTCTACCTAAATCTCCATTCCCTCTTTCTTCTTTAGTAATGAATTTTTACCTGGACACAAGGCTGTCTGAAATAAAGACCAGATTTCTGAGAACCGCCACAACTAATTGTTCCACTTGACTAAGTTCTGGCCAATGAGTTACCCATGGAAATGTGGTGGTCAATCTCTTGGGAAGGTCCTAAAATTGAAAAAGAAATGCTTTCTTCTCTTCTTATTTTTGCTGGCTAGGATATGGAAGTAATGGCTGGAGTTCAGGTAGCCCTTTTGGAACAGGAAGCAACATGCTAAAGATGGTAAAAGGCAAAAGTGAAATAAACCTGCATTTCTGTGAAGTTTGGGGGCGGGGAACCATACAGCCCTTAGACTGCCTGTCTCTATCAAGGATCTCAAAAAGACAGACATAAAGCAGAAGGACCAAAAGGGCCAAAAAGGGGCAATTAGCCCCTCCTTCCTGGCCTTAGCGCCTCTCCCAGGGCCATGAGAGTGGGATAAGGAAGAGAGGCTTTGCCAGGCACAGACTGTGGGTCACCAGGGCAAGCAGGAGCACCCAGACTCCTGGCTTCACATTATTCCGGCTAAGCATCCCCTGCAAGCAGCAATAGGATTTGCAAAATAAGAAAAAGGTCAATTTCGGAGATGGATAAACCCGGGTTTGGCTCCTGGCATCTCCATCTACTAGCTCTGTGACACTGGGCTAATCATGATCCTCTCTGAACCCGATCTCCTCATGCTAAAATGGACTGTAGGATAATACTGACCCTGCAGTGTTGTAAGATTTCAACAAGAAAACGTTGATCAAGGTCTGAACATTGTGCCTGACACACTGAAAATCTTTGGTTAGTAAATATTTGGAACTGGAAGCTGGACTTCATTTTTCATCATTCCCCGCCCAGTCCTAGCCTTCACCCACACCCATTTAGTAACTGTCCCCAGAATAGACTGTTCCTCCCGCCACCACCCCGTGCCAATGCCAGGCCTTCTACTCCCTAGGTCTCTATCTAGTGCGCCACGGTGCCTTTGTGTTTCTCCCTATTTTTGCAAATTTTCAGCCATTTAGGGCCTCCTTGATGGCATGGCCTGGACAACCTCGTTCCTGCCCCCTGAATAGTGGCAGCATTTGATGTTGAACCGCTCATTAGCATCTGCTGCCTTATATTGGTATTTAATGATGACGCTCATGCCTCGTCTGCCAGCAGAGCCTGGGTTCCGCAAGGGCGTGGACCGTGCCCTCTCCACCCTGACACCCCTCAGCCCGTCACACTAGTTCAGGCCGTGGTGAAAATACTTGCTGAACAAGAAAGCCAAATCCAATTATCCAGAACCCTCTAACTAATTTCTTTTTCAGAATCCCTTTTGAATCTACATGCCCCTTGCTTTTTCTATGTTCCTCAGAGATCAAAGCACTTTCACAATGGTGCATTCCTGGAATATCATCGGAGGCGCAGTTAACTTTGTAAAACCTCAGACTTTGGTCCACAGCACAGATCGCTCTGCTGACCTTGCTCAGTCATTGGGCATAAGGGAAAAAGGTGAGAGAGGGCTTCATTCAGGAGAAATCCATTACTTCAACCAAGAAAAACAATCCAAAAAAATGCTTGATGGGTGGTAAGTTGATACTAATATTTGGAATTTAGGAGCACATTTAATTTGTCTTTTGAAAGAGGAATATTGTAATGTAAGCCTACACCGTTGTTTTGAATATGAGCATGCACTTAGTTTGTCTTTTAAAACAGATATGTTGGACTTGTTTTCTTGTGCATGGGATTAATTTGCATTCTGCCTCCCAATGCTTCAAGGAAATGAACAGAATAGCAGTAAATCTGACCTGGTAGATTCTAGAGCGGCTTTCTCCCCCAAGAGAGGATGTGTGGACTTTGTCCACGCAAACTGGAAGGAGCCACAGGATTGTGAGGTCGTCTAGCTGCACAGTGAGTCAGAAATACAAGGAAATTCTAATGCTATCACAATCACTTTCCAGTGGGTAATATAAGACTCACTTGGGGTGCTTATTAGCAAAATAAATTTCCTGGTTTCTAACCCCCCCAACACCATGCCAGTGATTCGGTTGGTCTATGAAAAAAAACAGAAATCTGCATTTCTACCAAAACTTGAAAGGATTTTGATGCAGGAGGTGGCACATGGACTACACTTTGAAAAACACTGCTTTGAAGGAAAGGTGTGTCACTCTTACAGGAGCCACTGCTACCTGTTAGCCATTCTGCTGTAGATGTGGCAATAACAAAGTAATAATGCATTAATAATCTGAGTTAACATGCACACAGAGCAATAACTGAAATACAACCTTGGCACAGAGAAGTGAGTAACCGGCTCTAATAAGAGAGCTTGCCCAAAAGCGTAGGTCAAAATGCTTTCCGAGGGGTAAGGGCAGATCTGGAAGTGCCCCTGGTCTGAAAGAGAGAGATGCATTGGCCATCACTGTTCTGGAAGAGTGACTCATAGGGTATGTGGCAGTAACCACAGCTGGTGGAATGACTGCCGCAGACTTGGGGGAGATGGGACAGAGGATGGCTATGGCTGGGGAGACCACTGAATTCCAAAGAGGAACCAGACCTCCTGCTTGGATGCCAATCTATTCTGTCAGTCACTTGGTGGGAGGGAAGAGAGAGAAGGAGGGAGGCAAAGAATGGTCTCAGCAAGACCACAGAGGCACCAGTCAGTCATTGGCAATGAAAGACCTGCGTTCACTATCCTGGACGCACCCTTGCTTCCTTTTCTTCCTTGCCCTAAATCCAACTGCTAAATCTACCTCTTCGGTTTCTTCTTGGTGTGTCTTTCACCACACCTTTGT
Organism: Scalopus aquaticus; assembly: GCA_004024925.1. NCBI lineage: Eukaryota > Metazoa > Chordata > Mammalia > Eulipotyphla > Talpidae > Scalopus > Scalopus aquaticus. Next base: position 410,487 of record PVIJ01000032.1, on the reverse strand, counting down.
TTCAGCACTATCACAGAGCATGCGTCTTTCCACATCTACGTATTCCCACCACCATGACCTGAGCTGAGGCCCCATTATATCCCACTTGGCCTCAGGAGGTGGCTGACCCATTGTCCTGCCTCCTGTCTCCTGCCCTCCAAGCCGTCCTTCACCAGCCTCCCGTGTGTTCCCTCCAAAATGAAATTCTGCAGAGCTCCAGTGGGGCAATCGGTTAGTGCAGTACTCACACAAAAATACAAACCCAAGCAAGTCATTCCCTGATTTAAAATTCACAGCTCAAGGGACTAAGGTGATGGTGCACGGGTGAATTGGTGGTGGGAATTTTACAGGGAAATCTGAGAGGAGAAAGCAAACATTGTACAAAAATGGACAATGATGTAAAATATATGCAAATAAATAAAAGTCACAGGTTACAGTGGTTCGTGGTTCTTCAGCTTCAGCGTGCGCCAGAATCACCCGGACAGCTTGTGAAAGCACAACGTGGGGCTCTCTGGAACGCCCCTCCACATTCCTCTCCTTTTCCTGCTGAGCTTCTGACCTTCTGGGTCTCTGTGAAGCCTCCATCTGCTCTCCCTGACCCTCGCTCTACCTCTACCACCATGTTCTTCGCTCCCGTCACAGCGCACAGTGGGTTCTTTCCATGGCACATGCTGTGGACTCCTCACAGAGAACCCCCATGATGAAGGCACCATTACTCTTCCCATGTTACAAGCAGGCCTTGTTTTATTGTGCTTTGCTTTAATGCACCTCGGAGATTTGACTGATTTTCTGCAAATGGAGGATTTGGGGCACCCTGCGTGGAGTTGGTCTGCCGGTGCCACTGCTCCAGGGAAAATGGGCTCACTTACTGTCTGTGTGTCCTAATTTTTAGCAATACAGTAGTTTTATGTAACATAGGCATGCACATGCCTTTATTTAGCGAAGGCTCATATGTTGTTTTTTTAGACATAATGCTATAGCACACTTGCTAGACTACAATATAGCATAAACATAACTTTTACAAAATGGGAAACCGAAAAGTTTGTATGACTCAATGTGTAGAGATATTTGCTTTATCATGATGCTCTTGGGCTGAACCTGAAATGTCTCCGAGGTATGTTTGTATATAGACACTGAAACTAGGGATCGGATGGATTCAGAGGACTGCCCCAGTTACAATACTAAAAAATGTACTTATTTTACCTGTGTTTAGGTATTTGTAGTGTGCCCGACAAGTATCTCATTTATCCAGATGGAACATTCCATCCTTCCCCCATGCTCTCAGAGCACCCTCTGCCTAGATATATACACAGAGAGCGGACATCTACTTACCAGACTGAGATATTCAAGGAGGGATTTCCATCTTTGTTTCTGATGCCTAGCATACAGAAGGCACTCAGTCAAGGGTGCTTAAATAAATGAATTACTTGAACTAGCATATTTGCAAATGTTAATTTTCTGATGGATCTTGGACCCTGAGAAATAAGACCAGAAAGTATTTAAGTTCCTTACAGCATACCAACTCAACACACAGGCACTGCTTACTTTGGGGACACGTAGGTCTCCCTGTGAGGAGAGAGGTGAATGATATGCAGCATTGCTTTGTATTAGGGAAAACCCTGTAAAGAGTGGAGATTCAAAGATCTGTCGTCTACTTTTATTGGGTCACTATTTTGTTCATTTCCATAATGGTTACTCTGATTGCATACATGTTTTTGACTTATTCACAGTGAAGGAAGTTTTTACCCCAGAAGAGTGTGAAGGCAGAGGTGCCTGTAAGGTAGTTTTATAGGGAACATTGGTGAATGTTTTTTCTACTGGTCTAGAAAAATACCCTCATAAGTCAGGATTCTAAACTGGAAAAAAAAGAAAGAAAGAAAAATCTGGGGCAGATGCATGAGAATATAAATTTCATGTGTGCTTGGAACCAAGACCAAAACAGTATTTTTATAAATAATCTCCATTAAAAAGAGAAAATCAATGCTCATCCATAGACAAATTCAAATTGTAGGTACACATCAAATTTCACTGCTTCTCTCTTTTACTAGGAAGGAAATTGTTACCAGCAAACCCTCAGGGTATCTCCCCTGCTGCAACTTTTCTTTCCCAGGTTAAAAAATTACAGTTTGGGTCCATAAAGGAAAAATGAGAGAAAGCTACCCCCGCCCCAGAGAAAAAGTGAGCTGTCAGCACTCAAAGTTATTCCAGAACTAGTGCATGCTGCAAAAGCTTCTCTCCAATCTCACTCTTGGCTTAGGGTCATGTAATGCTAAAGGTATTTGTTTCTTTTTCATCTGACTTCAAGGACCTTGTCAAAACGAATAAGGAGTTAACAGGCTCTGTCAAAATGGATGCCTCTTTAAGGCACCTGAGCTCTCCCTGGCCTCCTGCACTCTTCTGGAAGACAGTGTACATTCTAATTCTCTTGTTACCGACTGTACATTCCTGTCCTCCCAGGCAGGTTTTACACGGATGCGGCGCCATTCTTGGACCCATAGTCTAGGTCTCTGTGTCTTCTCTCCCCACACAGAAGCAAAGCTTCCAGGGCCTCTGACCTGCAGAGGTTTAGGAGGCTGGAGTTCTTCCTGGGAGGCAAGTGGAGCCTTTTACTTCCTTTGACCCAGAGGGCACGGATGACCTCTTTCTATAACTCCCTAAGGCTGTTTTTTTCCCACCTTACAAGTCAGTAGGCACAAATCTTTACAGAGAAGCCAGAAGCTCTAAGTATTCAGGGGGAAAAAAAAAAAAAAGCTTTTCCAACCCCGGGCCTATTAAGGACACATGGTCTCAGACATTTCCTGCCTGGGCCCAAGCCGCTTCCCGCCTCTTACACACATGCTCCCCCTACCGCCTGATGCTGACAGTGCACCTCAGGGTAAGGGGAACCAGGAAAGCCCCAGGCTAACCCCCATAGCCATGCGGAAAGACTGCAGAGGAGCTGCCCAAAAATGAAACAGTGAATTATTAAGAATTCTTCCATTGCTCTAGCGAAAGATCCAAGCTAAGTCTTTTCTTTCCATTTCAGGAATAAACTTTGTAATGAAGACTGAATTCTCCTGAACAGAGTTTTGCAAATAAATTAAATTTAGTCTTCTCCGTAAGAGTTAAATCCAAGAAAAGAAATTGAGATTTGGATTCAGAATTAGGGACTCAACCAGGTTTCCATTCTAGATTTGAGGAATGACCTTAAATGCTTTAACCTTTGTAAGCCTGTTTCTTTAGCTATAACATGGGCAATAAAGACATTGCCATCTAGTGTGGTGGTAAAAAGTAAATGGAAGAATGTGAATGTCGGAGAAGTGTTTTGTAACATGAAATTAATATGTTATTTCTTTCCCTTCCAAGTCAACGCAAGCGCACGCGTGCACACACACACACACACACACACACACACACACACCCTTTCCCATACATCTAAGTGGAAAGGGCAGTCGGTAGTCCGAAACAACCTAAACCCCCCAGAAAAGGAAGTAGGGTAAGGAAAGCTCAGTCACAAACAGGAAGTAACAGAAATGCCACTAGAAAAATTGGCTCAGGCATAAGAAAAAAAAAAAAAAGTCCTAGGTTAAGTTTTGAAAGATTTAGATTTAGTTAAAGATTTGGGGTGTTGCCAGGCTGACTCGACCCCCTAATTAAGGGGGTTTTCAGAGATGCTTAGGTAATTCTTTTGACCTAGATTTGACCTCACAAATGGGAATTCTCGCTGGGCCTCTTAGGCTCCCTGCAGTTGGTAGGTTCCAGCCTTTTCAATGTAGGACTCTCCTCCTTTTCCCCTGTGGCTATAGGAGGCTCCCCCACCCCCAGCACCGAGGCCGGGAGGAGCTGGGGCCCGCCTTGGGGAGCCGCCCCGCTGCTGCTCTCAGATTACCGCCTCCCTTCCTGGCTTCACAGACTTGCCACATTGTAGGTTGGCTTCTGAGGGAATGTAAGAAAAGCACCCCAGTGCTGGCCACACAAAGAAGTTTTACAGTCGGGGATTATGTCCAACTTTCCTCCCAAGCTTCTGTTAAGAGGAGACAAAAATCCTAGATATTTTTTCTAGGGAAAAATAAAGTTCAAGGGAAACATATCAACATGTCAAGACAGTGTGCTGTTTATTTTCTTGTTTTTCCTGTCTCATTCTTGAAACCACTTTCAAAAATCTTACCACCTTTCTTGCTGCTTCCTTCATTTTGCGTGATTTTAAGGTAGGGAAGGGTGAGGATTAGAAATCTAAAATTCTAGGTCACCAAGCATTCTTTAAACCTTTTTTGCAGAATCTGAGTTCCTTTTCTGGCCCAGAGGAAAACACTAGCTTCTGCCTCTATCTATACCTTTTCTATTAAAGAACCCCTCCAACTCTTAGCAAAGTGCTTAATGCAAGTGAGAATCGGAAAGTTAGAGACCTACACCCATCCTGTGAGTGATTCCAGTCTGGGGACAGTGCCACAGAGACAAATATAAATATTCTAAAGATTTATCATATCTCCTTTTAGGCTTTGTGTGTTTGGCAAACACACACCACCTTCAACTGTACAATGGTCGCCAACGATCAATGCTTCCGATTGTGCATGTTCAAAAGAAAACTGGGTGACAATGGAGCTTTCGAAGTGTGTTCACATAGAGGTGACACATGTGTCACATTTGAGTTCTTAACCCTGGGAACCAGGGGAGAGCTGGAGTTACAGGTGAGGCGGCAAAGGCCCAAGGCCACTCAGTTGGATCCCTACAGTATCCAACTAAGAGGCCAAGGTCTTCCAAATCCTATCCCAGCATTTAATGTCCATTCTGGCATTATTCCCAACATGCTTTATAGCTTGCATCTATGCCAAACAAAAAGAATGTCACCATTTTAGAACATAGGGTAACATAAACATTTAAAGGAAGGTAACCTTTTACAAATTATTCAGGGTGCATTTCATAAGCAAAACCGAAACTCCGAGTCCTTTTCAAGAGATAGGTTTTCTTATTTAATTAAAAACTAATTTTAATTTACATGATTCATTTCTTCTCACTTTTGTGACTGAAGTTAGAATTCTAAACTAAATCCTATACATGAAAAATCTTGTTGCCACCTTATTATACTTCCTCCCATGTCTCCCTTCCTTCTCTCCTTCTTTGGTAACCATTTTTATTACTTTTTATCCTACCTGTGCTTCTTTACAAAAAGGCCAATAAATACAAATACAATTCCTCATTTATTTTGCAGTCTTGCACATTTGGACTTGGCTTCCTGGAAGTGGTGGTGGACTTTGCAAAGCTGCCCCGTCTTGCCTGGGAACTCCAGAGAACCCAGGCATTGATCTGCAAACAGTTGCAGGTATGGCCGAGAAGCCAAAAGTGTAAAGCAATAGAAGCTTCGGTTGGATAGGTTTGCCCAATAAATGGGGTCCCTCGATAACCTGGAACTACTCCTGGTCACTGTAAGTCAGGCCTGAGGTTCCGTGCCAGTCACTGACAGGGGCAGCTAGCCATTTCACAGGAAGAAACCTGCCCAGATGCCCAAGTAAAATCCAAATAATATGGTAGGGGCAATGATTTAAGCCATTGTGTGTTGCCCTTGCTTGGAGCACAGTTATGAACAGTTCCAGGAAGTGTCCTAGTGCTGAGCAGACACGCACCTTCGCCGCAGTCTCCACACTGGATTCCAGCAGCAAAGGACCCTCCATTTCCTCCCCACTGTCATCCTGCACTGAAAGAACCCAGATTACTAGTTCTTAGATGGTGGACAAGGTGTGAGACTGTGTATTTGCGGAGAACCTATACCTCTATTACATGCCGTGTTGTAAACCAATGTAATCTCAATAAAAAAGCTACAAAACAAATAAAAGGTAAAACGTCATTTACTGTCAGCACTTACAGTAACTTATTGGTATATTTTACCCTTTTACATGAAAATAAGAAAATCCAAGATTCTCCAGTCTCTATCTCTCTCCCTCTTTTTCTTCTTCTTTTTTTAAAGATTTATTTATGCATATAAGCTTGGGTGTAGGCCAGAGGTGTGGGGTGCTGAGAGGATTCACCAGAGACAGAGTGGGGAGCAGAACAGGCGGATTGACTGAAAAACACTGCCGAGTGGAGCAGTGGGCGAGGCAGGAGCGGTCTGCTGCGCCATGTGGGAATCTCCCTGGCCGGGGATCAGTCTCATGCTACAGGGGCTCTGGATAGCTTCATAGTGCTGCACTTAACCCATTGCGCCACCAGGGAGGCCCTTTCTCATCTTTTTTTACATAGTACCACTTACTCTTTATTTGTAAAGGTTTCTGATATTGACTATGAGAAATATGAAAAGGCATATACTACATTGTTTATTCTCATGGTATTTCTCTGGGATCAAGAAATTTTAGGGAAGACTTTTTTCCATTTTTATTTGTTGTGGTAAAAATATATTTTACATAAAATTTGCCCTTGTAGCCTTTTTTAGTGGTTAATAATTGAGTGCTAGTAAACACATTCAATTTTTTTTGTGTGCAACTATCACCATTCAGCTCGATACCTCTTCTTGTTTTGTAAAACTGAAACTCTATACCCATGAAACAGTAACTTCCCATTTCTTCATCGGTCATCCCTGCCATCAGTTTCTGGGTAGTAACCATTTTAATTAATTTTGATTCCTCTAAGTATGTCACATAAGTAGAATTATACAGTATTTGTCTTTTCCTGACTGACATTCACTGGGCATGATGTCCTCAAGGTTCATGCATGTTGTAGTATATTGCAGAATTTCCTTCCTTTTACAGGCTAAATAATATCCCATGGTATGTATATATCACAGTTTATTTCTCTACTCTTCCATCAATGGATCCTTGGGTTGCTTCCATATTTAGTTATTTGAGGAATGCTGCTATAAACATGGGTATGCAGGGGTATGCAGGTATCTCTTTGAGACCCTATGTTTTATTCTTTTGGGTAGATACCGGAAGTGAAATTGCTAGATCACATGATGATCCTATTTTTATTTTTTGGAGGAACCACCATACTGTTTTCACAGCATTTGCACATTCCCACCAATAGTGCACAAGAGTTCCAGCTTCACATCCTCTCCAATGCTTGTATTTTTTTTATAGTAGCACTATTTTTTTATAGTCACCATCTTATTGGGTGTGAGGTGTTATCTCCTTGAATTTGGATTTTCATTTTCCTGAGGATTAGTGATGGTCATCTGTTCATGTACTTATTTTTCAATTATATATCTCCCTTGGTGAAATGTCTATGCAAGCTTTTTGCCCATTTTTAAAATGGTTGTTTTGGTTTTTAGTTTTAGGAGTTCTCAATATAGTCTGAATATTAATCCCTCATCAGATTCCAACATATCTGTTTTGAAAGAACACAGTGCAACCAATAACATCTCTTTTCAGATCCACAGGTGTCCTTCCATTTCCAGGAGTGCTGGCCTCACACCCACACTCCAACATTGAGATGAACGCTATAGAGAGTGTGTAGCATTATATTACTTGGGCATACGATGGAAGTGAGAGGTAGTTTGAGACCCTCTGCTTTTGAACTTGTTGCATGTATACTATTGATATATGTATGCTAAACATAGCATAGTTCTCAATTATCTAGGGTTTCTTTTTTTTTAAAAAAAGATTTACTTATTTATGCATACAAGAGCTGGGGTGTAGGCGAGGTGGGGGTGGGGGACATGAGAGAATTCACCAGAGACAGTGTGGGGAGCAGAACAGGCAGATTGACTGAAATACACTGCTGAGGGGAGCAGCGGGCGGGGCAGGAGAGGTCTGCTGCGCCATGTGGGAATCTCCTTGGCCAGGGATTGAACTTGCGCTGCAGCAGCTGCGGATGGCTTCGTAGTGCCGAGACTTAACCAGTTGTCCCACCAGGGAGGCCCCTCTAGGGTTTATTTTCAACAAATCCTTTTTTGTCTCTATAAAGTCCAAGGCAGGCAGAAACAAAAATGCTTCCAACTATTGTAGTATAAGCCAATCTCCCTTACCACCCTCTCCTGCCTTGTACTCACACTTGACCATAGAAATTGAAACTCTGATGCCCAAATTGCACAAAGTCACATACTCCTTTTACTCAGAAGATTTTTCTTTGCTTTGGAAGATTGTGCTAACTTGGCTCTCCAGAGCTGGGCTTTTGTGATTACGATCGTTGATCATTTTATCTTTGCTTCTGTTAAACCTGGGCTGCTATTTTTGCTGAAATGCTGTAACAAACACTTTGAATCTATAACTTGGCACGACGGGGGGTGTGGCTTGGCTCTCCCCTGGTCAGGCAGAAGTGAGCAGTCAAGCTCAGTTCAAAACATGCTCGAGGGATTCGGCACCTGGAAATCCCCATAAAGCTAACTCTGTTCCAGATCTTTCTCAACACCCAGAGGAGGGAGCAAAAAGGCTATTGTCCTTGTAATCAAAGTTTCCCTGCCTGTGATTCTGTAGCCTGGGAGGTTAGGGAAGCACGGGTGGGCTGGTGGGTAGGACTGTGTATTCATTTGTGCAGAGTCTCAAGTCAAGAAGTAAATGGGCTGCCTTGGAGGAGCCCACAGGCCATGACTGCACCCTGTAATTCTCAGGCATGATATTTAGAACTAATGCCCTCCCCGACCCCCGGCCCACGGGCGCCTACATCAACCCCCTCTACTAGTCGCAGACCAAAGGCCTAGTTTCCACAAGGCTTTTGCCTCTGTGAATCTGGTTTCTTGTTATTCCCATCATCTTTATTTTCCAGCTTTGTTCCCACATTTCTTGGTCTCTGTCCAATGCTGAGTAATGAGTCAGGAGCTTTTTAGGAGTTTAGATGCCACTCCAAAGAGGGGAGTAAGTAACAGCTCAGGCACCAAGTGGTGGCCCCTCACCTGGCCCACAGGTACAGGCCTCCAAGGCACACCGGGGAGCTGGGGGCAGCTCCATTTGGCGAGTCGTTTTCTTTCGCAGGACCTGGGTAAAGTGAGGATGTTCCCAACTGAACCTCAATGACTGGTCTTCCTTGGGGGGGAGATCTCTTAGTTCACACACAAACTGTGACACCCCAAGCCTCCTCTTCCCGACTCTTCCCTGCCCCATCCCACCTCGCTTCAGCTTTGGAAACGGTTCAGTCCACATTGCCTTGGGGCAAAGGAAAGCTCCGAAATGAGGAAGGGTGTACCGCAGTGTTTTCCCTGGCATGGACCTGGCCTATGACACATCCCCCTGGACACCGTGTTGGCCCCAACTCCCAGGTGGTGGACCCCAGGGCGGGTGTGGTAATTCAGCAGGTCTGAAGAAAGGCCTGATGTGAGATGCCAGACATGCGCGAGAGCTCTCAGAGTACACTGTGCAGAAGACGGCAATAATGCAGACAGAAACACAGCCAGCGTTTGCAGAGGGCCCTCTGTGTGTGGGTGTGGGCAACTGAACACAGCCACCCTCTGGAGGGGCCTGTGGCTGGGCCTGTCTTACCAGGGAGGAAACTGTCACAGACAGGACCAAGATGACATGGTTAACTCGAGGCACAGTCAGGAATTTAGCCCTTGCTGTTCGGCTCTGGTGCTTCGTCACCACTCCATATTAACAAAAGCATTTGCATATGAGGAGACTGAAGAACCTGAGGCCAAGTGCCCTGGCCCATCCCCCATGGCAGAGACAGAGACCTGAGGCAGCTCCATCCTGACCCCACTGCATCCTGTCATGGGGTGGGGACTGTCCTCCTTGCCCTTCTCCACCCTGAGTTTCTACCTTCCTCTTGAAGCTTCCAGTTCTTGTTTCAGGTGACAGGAAACTACTAGAGAAAAAGGAGCCAGAGAGTGAGTGAGCAGGTGAGGAAACCAGAAACTTGCACCTGCCAATCCAGGAATCAGTTCAACACTCCTGATGGGACTGACACCTGGTGCACAGGTAAATTGTCCAGATGCCCAGGCAAAAGGACCTGAGCAGAGAGCAAGTTAGAGCTTCCAGAAAGGTGAACATGGAGTAGCAGAAAAAAGGAAGAGGGCTAGGATGTGATAAAAACAGGTTAGAATCACATACCCTTTCGGTTAGAAATAACCACAGTGATAAATTCGTTCAAATCTTTTCTTTCATTAATAATGAGAGCCAACATCGAGTAGGCATTTTATGTGCCAGGCACTGCGCTACGTGCCTCCTTGGGCCTACAACAATCTCATGGGATAGGGGCTATTTTTGCCTTCATGGGGAAAGTGAATCAAAAGTTATTTGGCCCAATAAGAGGTAGAAAAGAGCAGTCTTGTCTCCAAAGCCCTCCTTAACTCTTCATGATGGAACATTCCAAACACAAACAAATTATAGAGAGTATTGTAACAAACGGCACAGACCTAGAATGGTTCTGATAATTATCAACATAAGACATATCATGTTTCAAGATATCACATTGTGTCTACATCCATTCCCCATCCATTCTTCCACTACTAGATTATTTTGAAGTAAATCTCTTATTTCTTTTGTATATTATTCTGTTATTATCTACACACGCTTTATTATATGTCTCCAAGAAAGAATATTTTAACATAGCCTAATGCCAGTGTTACAACTAAAGAATAACAAAAATTTCTTAATATCATCGAATAGAGGAACATTGTTCAACTATCTCAGATTGCCCATAAATATACTTTTAAACTAGGCTTATTTAATCAGAAATAGTTATTGCATTTGGTTAAACCTCAGAAAGAAATGTCTAATATATAAAGTCCCTTCTTCTCTGCCATTTATTTGTGGAAGAAACAGAGTCATTTGCCCCATAAAATGTCTCATATTCTGGATTTTGTGATTATAGCCCATTGGCATCATTTAAGAAGTTCCTCCCTCCCCTCTATTTTCTGTGAACTGGTAAGAGGGTCCAGTGGTTGGATTAGATTCACATTTAATTTGGCAAAGACACTCACAGACAGTACAAAGTCACCGCCTTAATTTCTCCCCCAGACACGAGGGTCTTGCCCAAGCTCACAAAGCAAATGAAGGACAGAATCAGGACTGGGCTAAGTCTTCTGACTCCAGTATCCTGCCTTGCTGCTCCCTTGTAAGACATCAGTCTAGAATCTTCTCATTGAAATAGAAAGATGCTTTGGTTATTTTCTAATCTACTCTTTCACCTATGAGAGAAACCAAGAGAGGAACAGTGTGCAAATGCAAACCTTTCTTGGGCATATGCAATATTTTAACTTTAAGCGGATGGTGGGAGGGAGGGGTGTCCCCAGCCTGGGTGGGACTCTGCATCTTCTGCTCTCGCCAGGAGACTGGAAACATTGAAACCAGAACTGGGGCAAAGAGCATCATTTCCCTCCCCCTCCCTCCCTTTCTCTCCTTTCAAATACTGAGCCCTGAGTGACCCGAGAGAGTGCTGGGGGGAGCATTTCACCCCCTTGACTTATTCATCTTAATTGGAGGCAAAGAGGTGTGCTCACACTTAGCTGGGCCTGAGGAGACACAGCTTCCACTAGAAAGACCAGGAAAGGAATAGCTAATGAAAGAGGCAACCATTGCCTGTTTTCCTGGAGTGCTGATTTTTTTTCCCATTCCGGCTATGCTGAGCATATAAATGTCTGACCCAAAACTGTGTAACACAAGTAAGCTCAGAGATATCCCCATCATAAGAGGAAGAAAACCTAAGGGCGTGGCTGGGAAGGTCCAGTGGAGCGGCAGTTGTCTCAAAAGCCCAATAACATTTTCAGTGGACATTTCTTGAACACTTAAAATATGCTGACATTTTTGACACAGTATTTCATTTAAACTTTACCACAGTCCTGCGAGGTAGAAAGTCGGTGCTTTGCTTACCTGAATCGGCAGATGAGTGGGAAAATAAGATCACACAGATATGATGAGTGAAGGCAGCCTTCATTCCACATTTTTCTCATTTAGTGTGTGTGGCTTAGCCAGCAGGCTGCAAAGTTGGCTAAATTAGGATGGCTATTTGAGAGAGGAGTAATTTAGAAGGGAAGCAGGGCTTCGGAGTGGCTCTGGTATTACATACTGGGACAGCCTTTGGGACCACTCCTCTTCCATTTTAACACAGGTCTCTGAAATCTATTTATTGAATGTCACAGATGGAGTTGGTGCCAGGAGAAGCTGACCTGGAGCTAACAGCTAAGCACCCCCCTGCTCCCTCTCTGTCAAGTGTAAGTCTCCTACCCTGTAAGAATTATCAGGGCCACATCTGGCACACACAAAGCATCCGTGTGAATCTGAAAGTGACACCTCTTCTCCGTGGTAGATGAATTGCAAAAGCAGGCCCCTGGGAGGCCCCTTCTGCAAGGCTGATCTCTGCAGCAGGGCTCACTGCTCAGGCCTGTGGTGGGTCAGATTCCAGACCTTCACACCACATAGCCCGAGAGAGCTGCCGAGCCCTGGGAAGCATCAAGCTTGCCCACACACACACACACACACACACACACACACACACACACACACACACACGAACCCCCCCCCCCCCCAAGGACACTTTGCACTTGCCTGGCTCAAGTCACTCTGGCTGAGGCCTTCCCATCTTTTGGTGGTTGTTTCAAGTGAATGTGGTCTCGTGTGAGCTCAGAAGAGAGCAAAACCCAATTACTAGATTACTCACAGTACTGGGTTTCTTTCTTTCTTTCCTTCTTTCACTACATTCAAGGCTGTGGCAGCCAAATTTCCCCCAACCTCTCTGGTTTCACTCACAGGCTGACATCTCGACAACGGCAATCCAGCAGCTGTGAGTATGTTACTTCTGTCTCTTCAACAGAGCTGACCAGTTTGATTGGATCAGAGTTGACCAGCTTCCTTTTGTCACTGGATTTTGTCAAAGAACTTGAAAAATAATTGGCCTTTTACAAACATGTTTTAAGCTAGGCTAAAAATTCAAGGTGGATATGCGTTAGGATAAACCATTAGCAAATAAATTTGGTCATAACATAGATAGGGTTATTCCAGTTTTAGAAATTTAGAATAAGGAAATAATGCCGAACAAAAGAAAAACAAGAACCTATATTCATGAAGATGTTTGCTACTGTCATTTATAATGGGGAAAAATGGAAATCCGAGCCTCTTTAAGGAGAGCATGTACGTTGGTAAGCTGTGGTACATGCCGTGTGTAAAGTTTGTAATAGAGTTTGCACTGAATGTGTTATATGAGATACCTAGGTTGCTATGTTATGACAAAATATCAGGAAAGAAATATGAAGTATGATTATAACTATGTCAAAAAATTTTCAGAGAGATGATTTACTAAAAGCAATCTTATTAGACTTCATGATTATAACTAACATTTATTGCATTTTCCCTACCTGTTAGGCACTGTACTGAGTGATGTGTATGTAGATATAAGTGATACATACACTCACCCACACTCAGTTTCTCTTTGTAACAATGACTGGAGATAAGTACAATTATTCTGACTCCCATTTAACAGATGAAGAAACTGGAACAGAGGGAAGTTAAGTAATTTGTCCAAGTCAGGTCTCCCCGGTGGCGCAGTGGTTAAGCGCTGCACTGTGGAGCTGTTGACAGCAGCAATGCGAGTTCGACACCTGGCCGGGGAGATTCCCACTTGGCGCAGCAGACATCTCCTGCCTCGCCCGCTGCTCCCCTCAGCAGTGTATTTCTGACGATCTGCCTGTTCTGCTCCCCACTCTGTCTCTGGTGAACCCTCTCGCCGCCCCACGCCTCTGGCCTGTACCGCAGCTTGTATGCGTAAATAAATAAATCTTAAAAAAGAAAATTTGTCCAAGTCAAGTAGCAAATGAGGTAAAAGTCAGAAGACAAATCCAGGAAGCTTTTCTGACCATGCCTCCTAGTTGTTAGTCAGCTAATTAAAAAATAGAAGAACAATAAGGAGAGATAGCAATAAAAAAGAGATAGCAATAAAAATGTACACCAGAGAGGGGCACCTCTTGTCAACATGGGAGCAAGGAAGCTACCCGAGATAGAAGAGTGGAGTCAAAGGAGTGTGGTTCCCCTCAGCTACAGAAAACTCATCTGACAATCAATAACTGCAGTGGTTTGAAACCAGTGATATTTTTAAAACTATAGGTTTACAATTACTCAGGGGGAAAAAGAACACTTCATTGACCAACTTTAGAGGGTGTAACAAACAGCTCGTTATTTTGAAAACTGATAGAGGGAAAGAATCAAACTGTGCAGAATTTAGGGACCCTAAATCATTGACAAGGGCAAATTTCTTTTTCTGGAAATATTCCAGACCGTAAATGAGGTAGGAATAATAGAAGAGCTCCACTTTGAACGTCTGATGAAATGAGAGATTTAGCAATGGATGGTGTATTACAGGATAGCACACTGCCAGACAAAGTGTGCTTCTGGAAGGAATCCTACCCATGAAGCGTTCATGCCCAAAAGCAAAACTTGAATTAGACTGCACTCCCAAGTTTTAAGAAATGTGGAAGAAAGAGAAACATCCTCAATGACACCAAGGGATGAAATCAGTCAAATTCAGACCGTGGGAAACTTTACAGGACACAAGACCTGCTGTCCTCATTGCGAGGAGAAGGGGGAAGGGGACTTAGAGTTTAAAATAGACTAATTGCAATTATCTTATTTGGATTACTTTTTTTTTGCAGAGGGAAACATCCCTCAAAATATTTTTGATGCAATCAGGAAAATTTAAACACTATCTGAATATCTGATTAAATTAAGGGATTATTGTTCATTTTTAAAGTGTGATAATAGTCTTTTAGTTACATGTTTTAAGTGAAATTCTTATATTTTAGAGAGGCATTCTGCAATATTTGGGGGTGAAATATTTTGGGGTGAAAGGTCTAGGATTTGCTTTATGATGTCCCAAGAACAAGGGGAAATTGGATGGGTAATAGATGCAATAGAGATCGGCCATTGCTGAAGGTAAGTGATGGATAAAAGGGAGTTTATCATTGCTTCTCTCTGCTTTTACTACTTCTACAGTCAATTTTTTTAATGGTACAAACATAGTTCAATTTTTTTCTTACTCAAGACATTTAAATCTTTTGCTGTAAAATTGAAGGCTAGTGTAAGGCAATGGCTGGAAGGCATGGATTAAGGACCAGACTATCTGTGTTTGAATACTAGTTCAATCACTTAGCAGACCTAGAGTAAGGAGTAATGGTAGGGTTTCCTCATTGGCAAAATGGGGGTAACAATGCAACCTAGTTGCCATTTCATTGAGTCATTATGACAATACAAGGAATAACATTTCTCCAGTACCCAGAAAAGTCCATTGCATATAATAATCTCTATGTGGATTTACTATTTTTATTGTTTTTTTGGTTGTTTGTTTCTCGGACCTAAGTCTAATAAGAGTGTCTCCGCTCATTTTGCATGTTATATCAAACTGCTTAGTGGTTCACCTCTAATACGTCAGCTACATTTCTCCAGTTTCTTTTAAATGGAGCAAGAACTTACATACGCGTGGAAAGCAATACAAGAGAAATCCTGCCAGGTTTTAAGGACTTACTCTTAGTCTTTCACAGTGGCTTGTCTACACCTAATCTAACAGTATTTTGGGGGTGGAGCCTGTGCCTCACCATTATCAACTCTTTTCAAAACAACTTATATTTCTTAAGACTGCTCCTTCCATGTTGTATTTTCATCCATTTACATAACTACTAATGACATTGCAAGTTTTTCATTGCAACATTTTAAAACACATCTGGAAACAAACAAAACTGGGTCTTGATAAGCAGAGAGCACAACTGGGGGAGGCAGTGCCCAGGTGCTCTCTGAGGATGCCAATGGCATGTGTTAGACTTGCTGAGGGCACAGAATCTGCTTTCCAGAGAGAGAGGCGGCTGACTCCATTAATGTGGCAGGTTCATTAAGTGAAGATCAGTTAGGAAAACCTGTTGTGTACAAGTCAGTGGTGACTGTATTTGGGTGGAGTAACCTCTTTCCATTGCAATTCGTTTTAATGATAAACAGATATAACTCCTGTCCACCAAAGAGGGAAAAAAAATCAACATTTCATATCTTTCAAACCACTTTTTTCAGTAAATCCATACACAGAGGACTAAAATGCAAAAACAAAGAAAACATGCAATGAATGTTGCTAATTTATTCACTTGTATGCAAAAAAGGGTTTGGTGGGTTCTGCAGAACATCAGCGTGTGCTGTCAGCAGTCACTGACTGTTGTTACTTGTGAGTACTGTTATTACCTGGTGTGATTTCCTAAATGCCACAGTCACTAGGCTTCATACTGCCAAGGTTCACACGCTCTAATATTCACATTTTAGTTTCATTTTGACTCTAAAGTTACCCAGAAACCAAATGATCGAATCTGTGTTTCCTTTTAAATCTATATGCAAATAATGAGGCAGGGATTTCCCCCTGTAGCTGGCATTCCTTAAAAAGCAGTCTGGACAAGCTCTGGGAATGGAAACTGCCTTAGCATTCACCCAGCCTGGCTGAATCGGGCGCGTCCTATGCTTTGCCATATTTCATAGATACCGCTGCCAGTTGGCGCCCCCTGCGACATGCCATTGTGACTTTGCTTTCTGATCAACTGTGAATTCTCACAGTCCTCCTTGAACAGGAGAGAGGAAGTGAGAGAGGTGTGCAGCTACTGCTGCATTCATTTCCATCACTTGACAGATGTGGAAGCCAAAGGTACAGGTCAGATCTGTTTTTATCAGACTGGAGCATTCTGCATCTCTGACTTGGATATTTGACCGTAGGGGCCCCTCCTGGGGTGTATCTGCATGAAAGCTATTTGAACTAGGCTCAGCATTGCAGCAGCAACTTCAGGAGAGTTTAAAGGTATGGGTACAACGCTGTGGCTAAGGCGCCTCTTCTGTTTCTGTCTCTTAATACCATCATATGCTTTTAGAAGTCTGGACCTATTGTCCTTTCAGAAGAGTCCCACTAGTTACAGACCAAAAGCAAACATCTTCTCCCCAGGCTCCTCAAGTGCAACGATGTCACACACACAGAAAACATTCACAACCACATACATTGTGATTCACGTTTCATTGGGGGTATTTGGTTCCTACTTACATCAATGCTGCACGTGATAGCAAGGGTAAAGAGAACAGAAATGTATAGCAGCTTCCTTCTAAAGAAACCTCCTCGCTCTAACATGTCCTACAATCTGCTCCACCGCTTTCTATTAGTCTTTTCATTGTGAGTAGATCACTCTTTCATAAGTGAAAAAACTGCTGGCATTACTCACAATAACTCCAAACCACCGGTATTTACCTAGCATCATTCTCTTGACAATTGTTTAAGGATCACAGATAATTTATGCAAGATGCACAAGAACAAGGCTTAGCAAGGGAAGCCAAAGTTGTGGCACTGCTGAAGTCAAGGGAAAATGGTATCTGTGCAATCAGACTCTTTTGAAATTAAATTATGATTATTTTCATAGGTGTCTCTACATATTAGCACAGTGTGTGTGTGCACATGTGTGGATTTCTGCAATTCAGAAATCTAATTAAAGGCAGGATAATGTTCCGAGAGTATGGAGTATCACTATTGCTTCTTCGGACTCTAGGGGCAAAATAATTCAACATAATTTCAAAAACAAAGTTGTATTATGCCAAAGTCTGGGGAACGTGGTACATTTATCACAAATGTGGCCCTCGCATGCTATCTAAATTAAGCCTGGTTTTTGGTTTTCAATCCATAATTTACCTTAGTACAAAAAATAAAAACGTCACAAGTTAACATTAAAAGACGAGAATGAAACGTGTGCCAGTCGTTTCTCAAGACAGCTGGGAAGAGATGAGAAACGTGCTGCTTGTGGTAGCTTGTTTTCCAAGAAGGCAGCAATCGTTTTTCTTTGCATGGTGACTGCTGCCCCTCCAATTAAGATGTGATACACATCCGGTCTCAGAAGTCACATAGTCTCCCACACCTTATTGATTACAAGGGCTAAACCTAGTACAATGTGGGGAGACCACACCAGGGCATGGCTAGCAGGAGGTAAGGATCATCGAGGTACATCTTAGGGACCATTTACCATAGCATGTGTATTTAATGCAGATACTTAGGTATATTAATTGTGATATACCATTACTTTTTTTAATAAAGAATTACTGGATGGTTACCAAGCACACTATTCTTGATGCTAAAGTAAAGTACTATTTTCCAAGGTCTACAAAATATCCTACTATCATGAATCTGTCTCCTAATGTGGGGAGAGGAACATCACCCAAATAAACAAACAAACTACTGTGAAGGAAAATCAAAGTTGGGGGGGGGAGGGAGCTTTGAGATCACAGCGGGGAGGTGGAGAGCTGCACTTCCAATGGGATGGCCAATGGGTGAGGTGACACGGTAGCAACCATCTGAAGGCAGAGTGGGAGGATCTGGGCAAAGAGCTTTCCAGGACCGGGAGACAGGTTGTGTAAAGATAGCAGGGTGGCAGTATCTTTGGATGTTTTCAGGGATAGCAGAGAAACCTGTGGTGCTTGAGCAGGTGACTAAATAAATGTGAGCATATTGGTGGGGGAAGACAGGGTTTGACATGGAATTGAAGAAATGTTGGTCTCCATGCTGAGTGATTTAGAAACTACTGCAGAGTTTTGAACAACAACAACAAAAAAACCCAAAGTGACACAATTGGATTTAAATATTTATGGGATCAAGGGGGTTCTGTGCTGAGAATAGACTAAGGAGGGCAAGAGACAGGCAATCCACTAAGTAGTCATGGTAATAAAAAGCAGAGCTTAGAGGCATGAACCAGAAAGGTGGTAAAGGTTGTGAGGTTGGCAGACTAGATGCAAAGGAGGAGTCAGTGGGAATTGCTGATGGATTTGATGTGAAGTGTTAAGAAAGAACAATCAGTTGTGAGTTTGAGGCTTTGATCTGAGCAAGGAATATGATGGAGTTGCTTTTTGCTAAGGTGGGGAAAACAACAGGAGGCGTAGACTGTGAAAGGGGTGGTAAATCTAGAGTTCTCTCTTGGACAAATTCAGTTTAAGATAACTGTTAGACATCCAAGTAAAATGTTGACTGGGTAATTGGATATAGAACTCTGGAATTTGGGGAAGCTGGAGATCAAGTCCAAAGATTAAATACCAATCACGCCAATGCTCAGAGATTCAGCAGCAGAGGAGGAATACACAAAGGTGACTAACATACCACGTCTCCACAGAGGTGGGAGGGAAACCCATGTAGTGTCAGGCTCTGGAAGCACAATGGAGGAAGGAGTCAGTTTTGTCAAGTGCTCCATGATAAATCAGGTGAAATGAGCATTGAACATTGACACTCTTCTTAATCTCCAAATCAACTTTTAAATGGTGTAGAGATTTCTGCAACCATGTGTATGAATATTTTTTTTAATTTAAATTCTACATATATTTAAAAATAAATGTAACTGATACACACAGACAGATCCAGACATATAATTATTTATAAATACTTCCTTAGCCCCTTCAGTGAACCTAAATCATATGCTTCTTATTATAAGCTACAGTGATCTTTCTCATGAAAGCCCCAGTATACCCCATCTCACCCAACCCTATGCAAACTGCAATTTATAACATTCTTCGAAAGAATAAAAACTATTAGTGCACCACGAGGAAATGAATCAGCAAGTGTGCCATCTGTAGAAAACCAAGTTAAGGATGTGGCCACGAAAGCTAAAGGCATCTTTTTGCTGAGTACTTGGAGTGTGAAATCTCCGAGGCTGATCATACTGGGGGAGGCAAGGGGGGGTGAGGGGAGCAGACACAGCAGCAAGGAGAGTTTCATGCTTCCAATCCAGAAAGGGTTTGTGCCTGGAGCGACGGTTACAGGATAAATATTGCCTCGATTTAGCGCTTCACTTCGAATGTGAGCCATAAAACTTACATGACCTATTACAAAGTGTGACAACT
Organism: Scalopus aquaticus; assembly: GCA_004024925.1. Lineage (NCBI taxonomy): Eukaryota > Metazoa > Chordata > Mammalia > Eulipotyphla > Talpidae > Scalopus > Scalopus aquaticus. The sequence continues at coordinate 390,799 of PVIJ01000032.1, read as the reverse complement.
AATTCACACTGAGTGTCTTCTAATAAACACTGAGTATTGATAGTCGCAGTAGAGAAAAATTAAGTACTGTCTCCAGTAGTGCTAATATTTAGTAACTGGCATAGCAAAGGTACCAACCAATCAAAAGAGACACCTAACCAAAAAAAAGGGCTGGCCAACCAATCAGCACAGCAGGAGACCGTAACCTATCTAAAGAGACATTCAATCAATAGAATAGATGCCCAGCCAACCAGAACAGCAGCAGGTTGCAAGCCACTTGTGTGTTCATTCTGGGGCAGCGTGTCTGTGCTATCTACCATCATTGCAGGGAACTTTATAGAACTTTCCATCTGATGATGCCTTAGATACATTTACGCTCAAGCCAGAACGTCAGTAGTGATATGTGTTAGAGTTTAGCCTAACTTTTGAGTCCCAACATTAATTCCCCACTTAACTGAAAACCAACTCACCAGAACTGGCTACAAACTCCTTGGGCATTTTCTAAATCCAGACAGACTCTACTGGGGCCCCGCCCCTCTCTGCGTTCCCTCCATTCTCTCTGCTGGAGGCCAGGTGAGGGGAGGCAAATCTTGGGAATCAGGTTGGGTGAGGAGTAGAGTTAATCAAGATTTTCCCGAGTGAATCACCCAGTGGAGAGATAAAGCCCATACTTCAGAGGCGAGGACACGTACCTATCACGGAGTCCTGTGAGAAAACGTGAGGCCCTAGAATTCCTGTGACAGAAATTTCTGGAATTTTTTCTTTAAAATAAAAATCACAGCCTGTGAATTAAGAATGGAGCAGTGTGTAAGACCGCTAAGAAAATTTCAGCGATCTAGGTCATTTTTGTTTAGATTTTAAAAAATAATAATTAAAAAAACTGAATGGCAAATAAGGTTACAGAAGTGGTGGTATATTTTAAATAAATAACAACAAAGCCTCTTGACAGCCACCATGAAAAAAGTAAATGACATATTATCATTGTGTACACACAATTTATTTTTTAAATCATTTATAGATTTAAAATTCACTTATAATGCATCAAAAGTGGATGGTCTGATTATACAGTAATGAAATATAGGTTTGAACATACATGAAGGAAATTCTAAATCTGCTACTGTGTGGCATTGACTATATTTACGTTATAACCTCATTTGAGAGTTAAAAGAAAAAAAAGCAGCAAAAACATTAGCATAGATACCCCTTACAAATGGGAGGTCTAATCCAAATACCCCAAACTTGCTTTTTTTTAAATTTTTGAATTAATTTTTTTAATTAATGAAATTTCATTATTTTACATCTTTGTTAACATTTTAGCTATATAGGATTCTCCCCTTAGGTGTGGTCGCTGTAGCTGTCCTCCCATCAAAGCACCCATTATCCTCCACCATAGGCAGTTGTGCTCTCTCTTCCCTACCTCCTCCTTTCTCCCAGCCTTTCCATCCCTCCCCCTCTCCATCCTTCTTCTCCACTCCTCTTGGAAGCCTCACATCTATGGTCAGCTTTCAAGGATTGGTTTTATAGTTTGTCTTTGTTTGAAATTTTGTTTGATTTCTCTATATTCAATATATAAATGTTATTATCCAGTATTTATCTTTCTTCTGGCCTATTTCATTTACCATAATCCTTCCCAGAGCCAGGAAATGTGGATATGTTGCCATAAATGGCACACATTTATCTTTTTGATTGCTGAGTAGTATTCCATTGGGTATATATACCATATCTTCCTGATCCACTCATCTGTTGTTTGGGTATTTAGGTTGTTTCCTTATCTTGGCTATTGTAAATAGTGTAGCAATAAACACGGGAGTGCAGGTTTCCTTTCGAATTAGTGTTTTTGTATTCTTTGGATAGATACCTACAAGTGGAATTGATGGATGTCTGCAAGCCCATTTTTAGTATTTTGAGAAATCTCAACCCTGCTTTCTGTAGGGGCTACACCAGTCTAAATTCCCACCAACAGTGTAAGAGAGTTCCTTTTTCTCCACATCCTTGCCAGCACTTTTTGTTGCTGTGTGTTTTTTGGTTTTTTTGTTTTTTTAATATGGGCCATTCTCACAGGTGTGAGATGGTATCTCATTGTGGTTTTGATTTGCATTTCCCTGATGATGTGATGATGAACATTTTTTCATGTGCTTGTTGGCCATCTGTATGTCTTTGGAGAAATGTCTGTTTAGCTCTTCTGTCCATTTTTCTGATTGGCTTGTTTTCTCTTTGTTGACTTACATGAGGTCTTTGAAGATCTTCAATATCAGCCCCTTGTCAGATGTATGATGTGCGAATATTTTCCTCTCATTCTGTGGGGTGTCTCTTTGGGAACAGGGCCTGGTCAGGATGAGTCTTTGTACTGAACTGATTCTTGGGGCACTAACTACAAGTGTGACCTCACACAGTTCATTGATGCCGTTACATGCTCCTCCCAATCTGTAAAATGAGGGAAAATGAGTGCTGAGGTTCTTCTGGCAATATACATCTATTATATTTCCATTTATTCTGCGCATAATGCTTATTCTCCACTGTTTGCTAAGCATTTCTATATCACTTCGCATCTCCCATCAGAAGGGTAAGTGACCATCCCTGTGTAAATGCTTACACCTTCCTCTTATGAAGCTTCAGTTCAATCTCTTGCTCTGGATTCTGTTGTTTGCCAGTGGTCTAACTTTTTAGAAAATATTGCATGAGCTGCCCCAATAATTAACAACTAGTTAACAAGAAGGCCTTGCTGTTAGGGGTGGTGCTTTCAAAAAGAAATGAGCAGGAAAGTTGCTTTGCTTTCTGTATTCACAAGGTCCTGCCATTGTCATTGAAATGTGCTAGAGATGGTGGTTCCTTAATAGTGTGAACAATCTCATTAAGGATCTCTGCTGGAACGATCAATTCATTGTCAGAGCATCTTATCGATCCTTAAAGACTGTCATTGAGTGCCAGAGTGCTTGAGAAAAATTGACAACTGGAAGTATGCTTCAGTTCGGGCTATTTATTTCTCTGAGAAACACATTACAATCAGGTGATATCTAAGTGGTTGTTCTGTTGCTCTTACAGCCTGAAGACAATGACAAGGAATTTCCTGACAAGGCTTTAGCAGGATGCCCTTTCTAGGTACATCAGACCACTATACAAAGCACATGCCAATTACTCTGTCCTCGTCAGAGGATCCAGCGTGGCCCCCTCATTAAAGCCCCATGTGGTCATGCTCCCCTGGCCACAAACGATTGGGTCAGAGACGAGCATCTGACTCAAGGGAGCTCATCTTCCCAGTGGCCGATGATCCAGCCTGGCACAGTAGCCTGACACAGAGGAGGTGCTGAACGTATGCTCCGTTGGAGAACAGTTTGGGAGAAAGAGAGAGACAGACAGACAATAACACTTAGTAGCAGAAGCAATGGAAGCAAAGGAACGGAGTTGCCACAGTGGAGAACCACTAACCTAGGTAACCACGAACCCGTGACACGGAACTGGTCACCTGAGCTATACCGAGCCCTGAACGACAAACCCGTGCTCCCGAGAGGCCCACTGGAGTGAAGCCACGATAGGAGTGAGCCTTCCCAGTCCTCATCATGTTAACAATGACCTTGGCATGTTGTTGAAGGTCACGACCACCACTGAGAGAGCCCAGCACCAGGACGCTACGCCCGGGAGAACTCTGCCCTCCTGCCATTTTTAAAGAATACTGTGAGTTTTGATTTTATTCTCTGTAGTAATGATACTAAAATATGCCCACACCTATACACAGTGATGGACACGTTGGATTTGCATAATTCTACCATTAATGTGGGACTGTTTTGATAGAGAGAAAATAGAAGCTGAAGACTGTGCCATTTCAGCAGAATTGGTGGTTAAAATGAAGAATAATGACCCAAATTTAAGCAGAGGCTTAGCATCTGGAAATGGAGACTCCTGACAGAATTGCTTTTCTTGTTTACATGTAGACAAAGGGCTGGTATGGAAAGTTCTTACAAGGCATACTCATTTACAATGCTCGAAAGGCTGTACAAAGAGATGTAAAGAAGGATGTTGTCATTATCACCATTTATAATAGTAAAGAGCTATAATAAAAGGATCTCAATATACAGCACGAAAGTATTTGAATAAACAGTGGTGCACACATACTATGGATTGCCATACATCAGTATTTAAAAGTGAGGTTGATCAATAGGTACTGATGTGGAATGATTAACAAACCACATTGTTTAGTAAAAGAAAGCTTTTACCATAAAGTCACTTTCAATCAAAGTAAAAGCAAAGCAGTACCTCTGTACCTTCCCATATAAAGACAGTGTTCAGGCTGCGTGTTCGACCCCAGAGGTGTCACCACAGCAAGATGAAAACCCAGACAGAGCCCCAGGCAGCATCACCAGCCCAGGGAGCTGGTCTGTCCAGACATACCCTGAAGACAGAGGGAGTCCCCCATCACCCCCAAGATACATAGACAACATCCTGCAGAAGGGAAAAGAAAGGGGTAGGGCTCCTCCAAATGGTTAATTATCCCAAGGGAAGGGTTTATCCTGAAGAAACTTTTTATATTACTCCAGATTATGCCCAGCTGAAAAAATACTCGCCATTTAGGCAGCTTAAATGGGAAGGAGACTGTTAAGCCAGAAGAGATTGCAATATTCCTTTATCAGCAAGCCTGAATTTCCCTGCCTATCCTGAGGACTGCTTCTTATGAAGAACTCGGAGCAGTTTTAAAGAAAAAAGAAGCTACTTTTTCTTTGCACTTCTCAGTAGTGATGAGAGAATTTTGTGACTCACTATATTTATACATTTTGTTTACTTCAAATTGTCGCTACTCTTTGGTAGCCTCATTCATTCATTTGTTCCTAATTCACTCACTTATTATTTTATGAATCCCCACTGCAACTTTTAAAGTGAGCCAATCTGCTTATACTCTTTTCAGTCATCTGTTGTTTTTTCTCTCTTCTCCATTTCTACCATTCCTGGAAGAGGTCATTTATCTCTACTGGAAAATTTTCTCATCCAAGAAAGAGTATGAATGCCAAGTAGCACAGAGATTAAATATGATCCCAACACACTTAAAAAAAAATACTATCCCAACATACCTTTTTTTTTAAGTACAAGTTTAACTGGGATTTTAAGTTAAACTTATTACATTTTCTTTTTAATTATTAGATGGCTGACTTCTGAAGGAAAAAAATCACACACATACATGCAGATTTCTGGTAAGCTTGTTACTACAGAATTTGATCTGTAATAAAATAAATGAGTATGATAGCCTTGAGATTTTAAATAGTTCTTTGAGAGAAGTACTCAGTAAAGACATGAAAAGATAAGAGCAAAATTAAATATAAGTCAAATATCGAGAAGTTAATAAGACAATTGCTATTTATGCCCTGTAACATGAAGTGGCTAAAAAAATAAAAAGACTCTGTGAATCTAGATTCGTGGGATGTGTTCAGATCTTCTCCATCTGTGCACAGTGTGTAGCTGGACTAGCCACTGGCCTTCCTGCATTTCAGTTCCTTGCTGGAAAATGGAGATCAGAGCACATGCGCCAGCATCCCCTAGAGTCTTTATGACAGAATGAAACGAGACAGCGGGTTTGGAGAACACTGTGAAATGAAGGGTCGGTCTCATCACCTCATCATCTGAGACATTGACTTAAGCAGTGTGGGGAGGTGAGGAGGGTGAAACACAACCTGATGCCTTGGTAGCTCTGTTCCCATTTTTTCCCTTTAAAATTCTGTGATTATTCTCTAACACTTAAGTTGTCTCTAAACAATTTTGGAACACTGATAAGATGCTGCCAATGTAGTCAGTGAGTAAATTATTTGGCTAAATGGAGCCAATTTCTACTGGGTTTTTTTTTCCCTCCAAACTGACTCATAACCTTTTTTTCATAGACCAACTAGGAAGAATCAGGAGAAGGGAAAAAACTTTCATTGAGTACTAGCTGGGAGTCAGACACTTGGCATGTATCATTCCATTTGATATTCACAGTGTGAAGGGCATTGTTTCCACCTTATAGATGAAGGGTTTGAAGGTTATTTACAGTTGAAGGAGACTTAAAGAGGCTTGGTCAAGGCCTCAGAGGCAGTGAGTAGACACTCCATTCTTCATACCTGGAGTTGACCAAACACCTGTGTGTTTCTCTTACTATCTCATTGCCCAAATGCTCAGCAGCTGAAAAATGGGAAAATCTTAATTTCCTAAAGCAACAGAAGGTGAATACTATGGATGATTAAAATCTCAAGTGCATATTGATCATTTGACACTCTTCTTTCAGCCTTAATTAATATCAAAGAATAGATTGATTCTCTTTTGCTATCACTACTGTTCAATCCCCACCTTCACCCCAGCCCCCCTTGAATTTTGGTGAAAGAAGCAACAAGACATGAAATGAATTGATAAGGAAAGCATAAGAAAGTCAGGGACTTTTCTCCCATTGGCTAGTAGTCCCCAAGTAATCAAAGTTTGATTATGTAATTGGAGTAAAAAGCCATTTAGGGCAGAATTTGTAATACCAGAAACCCTCCATGCCTAAAACTTTGTCTATTTGGTTCTCACCTGTAGTTTCAAAACCCCTGGGTTTTCACAAAAGAATAAGAAAGGCAAGGGGCAGTCACAAATTACTTTCAATATTTTAACAAATCTAGCATAATTCACATGTCTTCTTTTTTCTTTTTTTTTCTGTTTAGTTTTACTAATATATTCTCAGGATTAAGAGACTGATTCCATAAAATAATTAAACAATCTCTTAAACTGGCTTAAGTGAATAAGTAAAACAGGCTAACACAAATGTTTACATATCTTGGATTTGGGCTGAAATTCAAGCAAAATATAATGAAATAATTATCATTACCTTCAACTTAATAATAAGAACCAAAAAACCCACGTACTTACTGAACAACTTCTCTGAACTAGGTATTTTTCACTTGCCTGATCTGATTCTAAAAATAACATGATAAGAGAGATTATACTATTCCTCTCTCATAGGTGAGAAACAGGTAGAGAATGAGACCACCTCACCTAGGTTGGCAGAACTAACAAGTACAAGAGCGGAGGCTCATTGCTTACAGCTATACAGTCATCTCCTAATCATCAGAGGCAATATTTGGCAGATACATATGTCTCTAAAAAATAAAATGGGGGGGTAGGGGGACATTTAGTTTTGCTTAGGCAAGGCAGAGGGATAGTGAGAAGCAGTCCTTCATGGCAAAACGTTTGGGAAGGGCTTAGTTATGCCATTCTGGAAGTGAGAATCACTCTTTGAGGCCAGTAGAACCTGAAGTGCTTTGGGAACATGGGAATTTTGTCCCATCTGTAATGGAAAGATCAGCAAAGTTGGTGCTAGACGATTTAACATTGAAATGAATCTGTTGTCCAGAACAGAAGCAACACACGCACACAAACACACACACACACACACACACACACACACACTCTTAAATTGGCCTCACTGCAAAGATGGAAGCGGAGTTGTGTCGCCTCAGTCCTGTATGGCTGCTGTAATAGTTGGACTTACTATGTGTCTGTGAGAGGGTCTCCATACACATCAGGGCTTTTCAGCCCAGCTTTCAGACCCCACTTCATGGAAGGCAATACATCACAGGAGTGTAGTCTTGGGAGTCAGACACCTTGGGTTCAATTCCAGGCTCCTTACTAGTTTTGTGACCTAGGACAAGTCACTTACTCTTATGCCTCAGATTCCTCAGCAATACAGCTGGTGTTACAATCATCTGACCTATCTAAAAAGGTTGCTGTAGGGATGAAAGGGCTGGTATCTGTCAAGCACTTCACGCCTGGCGTATGGGAAACAATGTACAGGCATCAGCTATCATTGTTGAATAAATATGTTTATGGAATCAGTAAAGAAATGTGTCTAGCCTTTGGACAAAATGAAAATGATTTTAAAAGGGTAGTGGTTATGGCAAGGTAAGTGGAAGAGTTTATTGTTGGAAAGCGCCCCTCGATGTTTCTGCAACTGATCATTACCCAGGTATTCATTTACCAAAATGTGTTAAGTTTTTCTTGGGTTGAGCACTTTTCTTCATGTGGTTTTCTTTAGGTCACATTAAAAAAAGATAAATAACAGGAAAGAAAAGAGGGAGGAGGAGGAAGAGTGGGAGACAGAGTGGAGGAGGAGAAGAGGAGGAAGGAGAGGAGAAAGGGAAGTGCCATTGAGTGATTTCCCTGATACAAACCGCTTTTGCTGCAAACAGCCATTACACAGAATATCTAAGCCAAGGTGTTTTTTTTTTTTTTTTTAATTCCTGTTTTTCAGGTGAGAAAATCCTGGCACGGAAAGTGGCTAAGTAGCATCTTGCTCAAAGTAAATAAGCAGCTGAGTTGAAATGTGACTCCTGAGGAACTAAATCCTAATCATGGGTTTGCCGACAGGTCAGCAGGGAGTAGGCGAGGTTCTGGGTGGGGATCAAGAGCTGGATAGGGATCCCAGCCCTCACACTGCACAGCAAGCGTATGCGGCACATGAATCTCAGAACCCCACCAGAAGAGTGGTCTAGAAGATATCTAGACACACCACACATGAGAAGAGGTTCTAGGGACTCCATTTGTGGAGCATTCAAGAGAAATCCTGAGCCTGAAGAGGTCTGAGTGGCCAACTTAGCAAGGAGGCTGAATGTCTCAGTAAGCCTGGCAAGTCCTCTTGACCACCTGTGCCTCAGCGGAACTGGCAGTGAGAAGTGTTCTGGGGTTGGTGGTGCTTCCCTGTTGGGAAAAATCCAAGTGGAGATGATTCTGGCTACTTACCTCCAGCTCCAGAAAAGAAAATTCTGAAAAATTCTCAGTGCCCACTAACATCCCAGAGAAGCACTAGGACTGGTTGGATAGAGATGGCATTTTAAAGCTGGAGGGCCCCCAGGAATCATGCAGGAGGAGGTGGGAGGCTGGCCAGGCAATGGCACTAACTCAAGATGACTGACTTAATTAGATGCAGAGCCAGAGCAGAACACAAATGCCTTGCTGTGCGGAAAACTCCTGAAAAGGGCTGTGATGACTTGTAATGAAACACTTACTCAAAACTTGAAAGAAGAGTGTTAAAAATATTGGTAAAGGCTACTTGAGGCCATAAATCTTAAAAATAAAACTGTCCTAAAATAAGACATCAGATGCACAAACATCGTAGGTCTAAGAAAGATCTCAGGATCCGTTTCCCCTCCCTACTCCCACCCTCTCCACCACCAGTTGGACTCAAAGTGGATTTGTGCAGAAAGCCCTGAGCAAGACAGAAGAAGCCCCACCCTTGCTGAGCCCACAGACCAGAAAGGGGAAGGGAGAGAGAAAGAGAAAGGAGTGGAGATAGGGAGACAAGAGAGTGAGGGGGAGAGAGACAAAGAACTTAAACTCATAATCATCAGTGGAAAAAAATTTCCCAGTAACAGAATCAAGCATCAATTGTAAAATAAATTTTAATTAAAATTAAAGAAAATTTAAAATTCACCTAAAAAAAGGAAGTGCTTTGAAAAAGAGCATAGGCTGTTAGGAGAGTGAGTAACAGGTAGATTACAGAGGAAGACAGCTCTTCCTTTCCCACCCCCAGAGGAACACTCAAGTGTAGAAAGTTCTCTTTCTTACAGCTCAGATTGTCACAATAGCAAATAACTCCCCCTAGACTAGAACCCATGGGAACCTCAGGGTGAGTATTTCCACCTCAGGGTAGTCTTCTTGAGCTCTTAGGGAAAATGTGGACACTCTCTCAGAGACAGGATGACCCCTCCCCAACGACCCTAAAACTACAGCTCTCCTTCACAGAGAACGAAGTTTTTCTAGCATCTAGTTAGATGCTGCTTACTGGGAATATGTGACTCTGTTCTTTTAACGTAAGTGCAGAGACGTTCGCTGGACTGTAACCTTCATGAGGGTGGGGCTTTCACCATCTTGGTCATAACGCTCTCTCAGTATCTGGAAAACATCTGGCACACAGGAGGGTCTCAGGCCAACTTTGCAGAATGAATCGGCATGCTAGCATGAAGTCCCCAGTTCTGATTAGATAATGTGGAAAACCTGAAGTGAGGAATGAAAGTGCTCACTGTGTGCCAGAGAACCAGCAGAAACCAGAGTCAGCCAAATGGACATCAGCAACGGGAGGGGTTTATCAAATAGCCACTTAGAATCTCCCCAGTGCTCTTTCACTGTTTACCCACTCCTTGTGAGCTTTGGCAAGTTCAGTATATCTTCCAGAAGTTCTGTTGCTGCCTGTGGAGAGGAACCGTCAGTGGGACCTGCAGACCCTGAGATGAAGGTACCAGAACAGAGGATGATGGTCCCAGGGGTGAAGTGTCGCTTCTATGTTGCCGGCACCAAAGACGCAGGGGCCCTGAGACATCCCAACTCTGGTAGAACTGACAGCTCAAGGGAGAGACAGACCTTACACAGATCTTGCCAGTCGTAACCAGTACCACAGAGGAAAAGCACAGATACTGTGCGGGTAGGTCTCACAGGGGTCCTAACCTTTCATTTGTGGGGGAAGATGAGGGGAAGCTTGCAAGTAGAGGTGATATTTAAGTTGCAAACTGAAGGTTAGTAGAAATGAGTAGGTGGGTAAACAAGCAAAGGGTCTGGGGCTGGCTGGACTTGACCCTGAGTGAGGAAGGAGCTGGGCTGTTTGAGGGATGGCGAGAAGGGGATATAGTCAGAACACGGAGAACCAGGGCAAGAAAGGGTGTCAGAAGCCAGAAGCACAGAGACATGGGGGTGATGGAGAAGAGTGATGGGTAGCACTGAAGTGGTCCAAGGATAGAGGGCCAGGAGAGAGCTCATCTCTCAAAATGATCATCTTGCCTGTGCCTGCTTTGCCACTAAGGATTAGAGATGCAAAGATGAATATGGGCACGTGCCAGCCCAGGAGCTCACAGACAACTGGACTGCAGACAAACACACAACATAGTGATGCATGAACAGACTCAGTCTTTCTTGTCATGTGCATTGAGACCCTCTAGAAGACTTCCTAGAACACTGCCCGCTGGGCCCCACCCCCAGAGTTCTGATTTCATATTTTGGGGGAGGTGAAACATGAGAATTTGCATTTCTAACAAGTTTTCAGGTGCTACCAATGATTCTGATCTGGGGACCACACTTTGAGTGTCCTGGAATGAATCAAATTGAATGCATAGAGTTAATTCTGAATAGTGGGGAAGAAGGATTTCTGGAAGAATGGAAGCCTGGTCAGGGTTTTGCAGAATGAATAGGAGTTCAGTAGGCAAAAGAAAGAATACTCTAGCTATGGGGGAAAGCACTTCTGGGAGGCCAGAAGTACTTGGTGGGACTGAGAAACAATAGGCAAGAAAGATGAGGCTGGAAAATCCTTAATTAAACCCAGCCAACAGGATGACAGGGGAGGAAGTCAGTGCTCTCTCCAAGAGAAATAGCAGGACTGTGCCAACTCTGCTCCACAGGCATCCATTGTGAGAAGGGCAGACTATTGCCCTCTCCCCACACTCAGGCAGAGGGAGAAGCTGTCTGAGGGAATGGTGGGTCTCTCCTGCATTTCTTTGGGATCCTGAAAGATATTACGTGAGGCAGTTGCTTGGCGTTTGTCTTTTGCTCTCGGAGAAGTCACAAGTCTTTTTTTTCCCTCAGGTGGCTTAACTGAGTTCTTCAAAATGATGGTCTTGCCAGTGCCCAGTTTAGGACTAAAGATAGGAGCTGTATTGACTGGGGCCCGAGATCTACCAGCCTGACAGAATTAGGTCAGCTAAATCACCACTGATGTCATAAAGGCAGCTTTCTTAATGGGATCCCTGATGGAGGGTGGGGTATTGGAAGGGAACTGAGGTCATCATGAACTCCACAGGCTGCTAAGGAGGGTTCTGGAAAAGGGTGGTTCCATGGGCAGTGCTCGCCCAAGGCTTTTGAAGTTTCATTTGCAGTGTTTTACGACCACATTCGGGGAGTAAATTGTACCTGGAGGCTGCTGCACTTCGTCCTCCCTGGCAGGAGTGGTAGAACTTGCACAAATAATGTCTGTCAGGAGATAAGTACGTGGGGCCAGAGAACAAGGAGGAGGGGTGCTTGGCCGACACCAACTGTCGTGGGGAGCTCTGTGCCCTCTGCTAAATTTCTCAGGACTCTGCCATCAGCCTGTGTCCCACTGCTGCTAAGCCCACCCTCTTGGGACAGAGACGTCTTTGGAGAGGCCGAGGTCTCACCGGGAGGAGGAGGAAGACATCTTCTGTTTCCAACAATGGCGCCGAGTCCATGCCACATCAGGATTGAGGTGGAGGCGATTTGTTGATTACGGTTTTTTGCTTTCAAGCAGTCGTTTCCACGCCCTTGTGCACAGTCTAGTTGTGTCATCACCAAGGCACCAGCTAAAGGAACAGATTCCTGATCCCACCAGCCTGGGGGGAATCCACCCTTGGTTGAAAGGCACTCATGTGAGACTGATGAGCCACCAGAGTTTCAAAGCCCTTACTAGGAGGTCTAAAGAGGGAAGACCCCCTTGAATGAGGCAGTGGTCTCTGAGGCATGGAAATCTACAGCTTGCTGCCCAAGCACCCTCACCAACCAGCAGTGCCTCCTAGTGTGGGCTTGTCAGAAATGCGGAGTGCCAGGTGCTCTGAAGCAGAATCTGCATTGACAGGGTACTGGACTGTGCCCCACACCAAACAGCCTCTACTGTTGGCTTAACTGCTGGAGGAGGCTCAGTGGGCCCCGTTGACTGTGGGGCTTTGAACTAGTTTGCGGATTCAGCAGCTTAGAGGTCCAGTTGCTGGGAAAAGGCTCCCAGAGCATAGACTTTGTGCTTGAAGTTAGGTATTTGCATAGACCAGAACATATTTTTTTTAAAGATTTATTTATTTATGCATACAAGCTGGGGTACAGGCCAGAGGTGTGGGGCGGCGAGAGGGTTCACCAGAGACAGAGTGGGGAGCAGAACAGGCAGATCATCAGAAATACACTGCTGAGGGGAGCAGCAGGCGAGGCAGGAGAGGTCTGCCCCGCCCATGTGGGAACACAACTGCCAACGGTTCCACAGCGCAGCACTTTTTTTTTTTAATATATATTTTTATTGTTAGTTATGTCTTTTATATTTTGTATTCCCCTTGGGTAGCCCACCACCAATTCACCCGTGATCCATCTCCATGGTCCCTTGTGTTCTTTTCTATTCCATTTTGTGCCCTTTTCCTTCCCTCCCCCCGCCTCCCCCTTTCCCCTGCTGATTGTCTCTCTCCTATTTGGTTTCCTTATAGTCCTGTTATAAGTGAAACCATTCGATATTTTTCTCTTTCTTTCTGGCTTATTTCACTGAGTATGATCCCCTCTAATTCCATCCCTGTTGCTGCAAATTGCATGTGTTTATCTTCTTTGAATGCTGAATAGTATTCCATTGTGTATATGTACCACATCTTCTTGATCCAGTCATCTATTTTTGGACATCTGGGTTGCTTCCATACCTTTGCTATTGTGAACAGTGCCGCAATGAACATACGGGTGCATGTATCCTTCCGGATTAGTGTTTTTGTGCCCTTTGGGTAAATTCCCAAAAGTGGTATTGCTGGGTCGTATGGAAGCTCCATGTTTAGCAGTTTGAGGAATCGCCATACAGCTTTCCATAGTGGTTAGACCAGTTCACATTCCCACCAGCAGTGTAAAAGAGTTCCTTTTTCTCCACATCCTTTCCAGCATTTGTTGTTGCCTGTATTTTTAATGTGTGCCATCCTCACAGGTGTGAGGT
>PVIJ01000032.1:357366-377063 GCA_004024925.1 Scalopus aquaticus | reverse complement strand
GTTTTTGAGTTGTGTGAGTTCCTTGTAAATTTTTGTTATCAGTCCCTGCACAAAAGTCAACTCAAAATGGATAAAAGACCTGGATGTAAGACCTGAAACCATAAAATGTATAGAAGAAAATATAGGCAAAACTTTATACGACATACATCTCAGCAAAATCTTTTTTTTTTTTTTTTTTTTAAACACTGCTGAGGGGAGCAGCGGGCGAGGCAGGAGAGGTCTGCCGCACCATGTGGGATTCTCCCTGGCCGGGCGTCGAACTCGCGTCGCCGCTGCCGACTGCTCCACAGCGCAGCGCCCAACCGCTGCGCCACCGGGGAGGCCCTCAGCAAAATCTTGAAAGACACATCCCTCAAAGCGAAGGAAGTGAAAGACAAGATAAACAGATGGGATTACATCAAAATAAAAAGCTTCTGTACAGCAAAAGAGACATTAACCAAAACTAACAGACACCCTACCAACTGGGAAAAGATCTTTGCACACATACATCTGATAAAGGACTGATAACAAAAATCCACAGCGCAGCACTTTAACCCCCTGCGCCACCAGGGAGGCCCAGGACAGAACATATTAATCAATATCCTGCAGAGGATTTTTCCCGATGAGAGTGCTGACCCTCTGGCAGTACTTCAATCCTTTTGAACAAGGGTGCATTTTTCAAAAGGGGGGAAATTTCTGAAATGGGAACACTGTGGGGTGAAATGTGTAGTGTTACAGGCTTCTCACACTTGATTGTGCACACGCGTGAACTGAGACTCTCATTAAGTGCAGATTCTGATTCAGTAGGCCTGGGCGGGGGGGACTTTAGATACTGTGTCTCCAGCAAATTCCTGGTGATAATGTACTGAGGTGACAGTGACCATGGGGTAAATTAATCTGTCTATGCTTAAGTTTCCTCATAACTAAAGAAATGTGATACTTTGGTAGCAGGGCTGCTGGGAGACGGTTGTATTTATTTCCTATTGCTGCTGTAACAAATTACAACAGATTTACTGGTATAAAACATCACGTGTTTACTATTGCAGTTATGGTGGACAGAAGTCCAAAATAGGTCTATTGGGATAGAATCAAGATGTCTGTAGGGCTGTGTTCCCTCTGGAGTCCCAAGGAGCTGACTTTTTCAACTTCTATATGCCACCTGCACTCCTTGGCTTGTGGCTCCTTCCATCTTCAAAACAGCAGCATCAAGTCACACCTTTTTCACTGCCACTGCTCCCTCATCACATTCCTTCTCTGACTCTCCCCTTTCTGTACCCCCTCTCTCATGAGCCCTCTTAATTACACTGAGCCCACCTGGGTCTCCAAGCTAATTCTCAATATCCTTAATGTAATCTGCAAAATCCCTTTGCTACAAAAAATAGTCACAGGTTCTGGGAACTGAGAAATGGTCGATCAGGTAAAATTATTTTTTTAAAGATTTATTTATGTATGCATACAAGCTAGGATGCAGGCCAGAGGTATGGAGGGTGAGAGGATTTACCAGAGACAGAGTAGGGAGCAGAACAGGCAGATCTACTGAAATACACTGCTGAGGGGGGCAGTGAGCAAGGCTGGAGAGGTCGCTGTGCCATGTGGGAAGCTCCCTGGCCTGGTATCAAACTTGTGCTGCAGATAGTTTCATGGTGCTGAGACTTAACCCCTTGAACACCAGGGAGGCCTCCCCCAGGTAAAATAATTTAAATGGAGACATCAGTCATTGGTCTGGCCCATTTGCGCTTAGTAATTGTCAACCTGCCTGCTTTCTTTCTGGGTCTAAGGCAGAAGTTCTAGATCTTTGACTACATCACAATCCCCACCCCACCCCCAACTACTGTAGGAGAGTTTCTGATTCAAAGTTCTAGGGTGGAGCCTGCGAGCTTGCATTGCTTAACAAGCTGCCAGCACTACTGGTTCCTAGATAATAGTTTAAGAGACTGGCTTAATGGAAAGGGGGTGGATTTCAAAATCAGGTCAACCTGGGTAGGACACCTGCTTCACCATTTAAGAAGTTACTTAAGCATTCTGGACTCAGTTTTCTCATTTCCAAAGGATTCTTTTTTTTTTTTTAAGATATTTATTTATGAATACAAGCTGGGGTATAGGCTAGAGGTGTGGGGTGGGGTGGTGAGAAGATTCACCAGAGATAGAGTGGGGAGCAGAACAGGTGGATCTACTGAAGTACACTGCTGAAGGGAGCAGCGGGTGAGACAGGAGAGGTCTGCTGCGCCATGTGGGAATCTCCCTGGCCAGGTATCAAACTCATGCTGCAGTGGCTCTGGATAGCTTCACAGTGTTGCACTTAACTCCCTGCACCACAGGGAGGCCCTCCAAAAGATTCTTAAAGGTTTAAATGATTCAGAATTCACCATGGTGGTTTATATCATTGACTAAATTATTGTGTGTAATAAATTTCATTTTCATTGTAGTCATCAGACTTTCATCTTATGTTGCAAAGGCCTACAGTGGACTGAGCTTCTGCATGGTCAAGCTGTGTCCCCCAAAACTCATATATTGAAGCCCTGCTCAGCCCAGTACTCAGAATGTGACCTTCGGAAATCTGATCATCACAGACAAATCTTAAACTGCAAAGGGTGAGTTAGGCTTTGCCAGTCAGCAATCTATCACAACTGCTCAATTCTGCTGTTTCAGCACAAGGCAGATGAGCCTATTTGTGTTCCCATAAAACATTATTTACCAAAACAGGCAGCAACACCAAAGGTATAGTCTCTGAAATAATTGTTGATACACTGGACTTGATTAAAATAAGAACTTCTGCTCTGTGAAGGCTAACTTCAAGAGAATAAACAGGCCATAGAGTAGAAGAACGTATTCGCCAAAGATACAGCGAATGAAGGACGGGCATCCAATATATACAAAGAACTCTTAAAAGTTAATAATAAGAAAGCAAACACCCTGATTAAAAGTGGGCAAAGGATCAAAAAGGTCACCTTCACCAAGATATACAAAGGGCAAGCAGGTATATGAAAACGGGCTCCGTGTCATATGTCCTTAAGGAATCGCAAACTAAATAAGTTTAACTCCAATAAGCTTTCACCACCTAACAGTTTGAATGGTCAGAATCCAAAGCACAGGGTAAAATGCTGGAAGGCTGAGGGGCCGCAGGGGCTGACTCATGGCTGGGGTGGACGCAAAAATGGCACGGCCACCAGGAAGACAGTTTAGAGGTTTACTTACAAAATGAAACACATTCTTACCATACTCACCAGCAATCATATTTACTCAAAGGTGCTGAAAACCTGTGACCAGACAATGCCGTGCACCAGGATGTTTATAGCAGCTTTATTCATGTTTGCCAAAGTTTGGAAGCAACCCAGATGCCCTTCAGCAGGGGAATGGATAAATAAACTGTGGTATGTCCAGACAATGGGCTGTGATTCAGCACTCAATACAACTACCATGCTAGGAAAAGCCATGGAGGAAACTTAAATGCATGTGGCTGAGTAAAAGAAGCCAATTTGACAGGGCTGAATACTGTATAATTCCAACTATCACCTTCTGGATAAAGCCAAACAAGGGGGTGACCAAGGGTGGGGATGAACAGGCAAAACACAGAGAACTTTTAGGGCAATGACCTAAAATAGTAGACACATGCCATTACACATTTGTCCAAAGCCATAGAATGTAAAATCACCGAGGGTGAGCCCTAATATAGGCTGTGAACTCGGGGTTGACAGTGATGTGCTGATATGGAGGGACACTGATTCTAGCAGAGGTAACACTCCGGTGCAGGGTGTAGGCACTCGGGGGGCTGTGCATGTGTGCGAGAAGGGGTATATGGGAAATCTCTCTACTTCTGCTCAGTTTTGCTGAAAACTAAAACTGCTCCGAAAAAATTAATTTATTGAAGAACAAAACCAGGCAGCAGGTGGAATTGAACTGCTGGCTCTAATTTCCCAACTTTTGCTTAATCTTATCCAGTGAACCCCATTGTTGGGGCCTATCATTTTGCTTTCCAACTTCATGCAGCTTTCTGGGGAGCCACCTCCAGCCCATGCAAATGACTATGGATGTTGGCTCAAGCTTAACTCCAGAGGAAAACCAACACCAGGCAGAGGTCAGACACAGGCAGGTTGGGTTGGGGTCCAGCACTCCATTCCCACCTAGAAGCAAGTGTTCCAGGTTTTAAGGGTGAGGGAGAAAAGTGGGTTTTCGGTGTGCTGAAAAAAGTCGGGGTGCCTGGCTCCCCATCGGTCACTCTTTGAGTGTCTCAGTCCTTACACGGCTCCCTGGGTGGCCATCGTTGAGTGAGTCAGTAATGGGTTAACAGGCAGGCCCCAAACTGAAGTTTTAGCTCCAGTGCACCTTTAAAATAACAACCTGGGTTGGGATTAACATTCGAGAAAATAAGCCCTCAGGAAAGTGTTCTGTAATAAAAGGATCCTATTTCCACTCCACCCTCTACCTTTTTTTTTAAAGTAAAGTCTGAAACAAGCGCAGGAGGCTGTCAAGCTATGAGTGAGTGATGAGTCAGGCGTTTAACCAAACAAGTTTGCTCCCTGTGCTATTCAGCACCTGCCTCAGCCTTCGTTCACCCGCAGGGCGGGGCTGGTGAGGAGGCAGGGGGCCCTGGGCAGACAGAAGCAGACATTCATCCAAATCAAGGAGGGAGCAGAGTTCTCCTGTGGGCACTAATGTGCTCAGCCTGGGCACCATGTTCTTGACAGCTCTGACCTGGGCTGCACCACGGCTGACCCACCTGAAAGTGACTCCTTGCACCTGTAAGAGCTCACTGCTGCAAAGCCAAAAGCTTAGACAGGGGGTGCCCTGGGCCTCCAGGCCTAAAAGGTCTGAGGTGTTTGAGGGCTAATGGAGGCTTAACTCTGCCTTCCCCAGCCTCCTGTGAGTTAGACACAAACCTTAAAGCGGTAAAGGGAAGAGGTTGCATTTACTGTATCTTAGTACACCATATTCCATTGAAGCCTTGTCTTGACTCTCAGTTGGAGGTTATTTTCCCTAATTTACTGACGACAAAACTAGACTTAGAGAGAGGACAGTTGTTCAATGGCCCAAAACTAGCAAGTGGCCAAGACAAGGCTAGAAGGCGCCACTCCTGCCTTCCCTGGCACAGCTCCCTCACCACGCCAATTGCAAAGTACCTCCCCTCTGATCTGGAGAAGCCCATGAAAATCCAGAAGTTCCTAGTGAAGTTGGAGGGGGCATGGATTTAGGGGTACACCCTTCAGTAGCTCCAGAGTAGTTGTGGAGATTCAAATCAAATCCAGGTGCTGAGGCCACCTTCTCCTAAATCTATCTAGTCTGCTGGGTTGGACCCTAAGCACAATGGAATCGTCAGACCCACATGTGGCAACTGACCAAACTGAATTTGTTGAGATACGGATTCATCTCAGAGGCCCTGCAGTCACATGAAGCTTCGAATATGTATTTCCCATAATTCCACTCATGATGACACTTAGGGTTTTATGCCCAGATGGGAATGGACACAAGCTTTTTACACAGAATGAATAGTCATATGGGAGAAAATAAGAGAAAAGATTGAGTCCCCCAGTGCATACCAGGGTGGGGTCTATTTCCCTCTCCATGAATCTGGGTTAACCTTGAGACTTGCTTTGGCCAGATATAATAGTATGCCAATCTGAAGACTTGCACACAGTTTTGCTTGCTCTCTTGGAACGCTGTGTTGCCATCACGTGACAAGCCAGAGCCAGCCTGCTAGCAGATGAGAATATGTGACCCTGACAAGCTGTCCTAGCTGATGCCATAGCAGACAAGACGGCTCTTACCCCATCTAGCAGCCAACTACAGGCATATGATTCAGGCCACTGGATATTAAGCAGCAGCTAAATGAAGCCAACACAAATTGCTGTCCCCAGAATCATGATGATGGTTGTTTTAAGTCACTAACTTCTGGGTTAATTTATTTTGCAATAGCTATATGGTATACTCAAACTTTTTGACAGGAAGCTATCCTAGTAACTCAGTACTCATTATAATAGCAACATAATATGTGTTAAAACTTAAATAACCAGTAATAGGAGATTAGAAAGATAAATCATGAGTATTCATACAAGGCAATTTTATAGGGCAGCCACTGAATGCAGAAACTGAATAACCTGTATAGTGTAGCCACAATGCAGATACATTGTAGGTATGAAGTGAAACAAGGAATGTTTAGATACCCTGCAGTGATCCTCAATGTATTTGGTTTAAAAGACTTCGAAAGTACATGTATCTGGGTTGGGGGGAGGGAGAGATGAAAAGGCAAAGAACAGAGGACATTTAAGGTAGTAAAACTCTTCTATATGACACGATAATGGTAGATACATCATTATGTATTTCTCAAAACCCACAAAATGTAAAAGTCAAGAGTGAACTCTAACAAACACCTATATGCCAGGCCGATGAGTGATGCCTCCATTTTAGGTGACAAAGATGTGTCATGTAGGTTCACCAGTTGTAACAAGGACACCACTTTGGTTTAGAATATTGATAGTGGAGGAGGCTGTGCTTGTGTGTGGATAGGAATATAATGGAACTCCATAATTTCCACTCGATTTTGCTGTGACTCTAAACTGCTTTAAAAAATTGTCTTTTTTTTTTTATAAAGTAGATGTGTAACTATCTAGAAAAAGTGATGGTGGCAATTATCTATAGTAACTTCTATTTTTAAATCCATGTTAAAAAGTTATAGGACACAGAGGAGAATAGGATAGAAATAGAAGATGGACTTCTTGAAATATATCAAGTTCTGACTTGACTTAGGAACCATGCAAATATTTCATGTAATTATGAAATAAAACTGTTTTAATCCCTAAAGATTAAAAAAAATGAGATAGAACAACCTAGCAGTGTATGGAATTGACAGCATAACTACACGGGAGTCATTTCAAATGATTTTAAAATACGGTAAGTTGAATAGACACCAAAGCAATATATAAACTAAGGTAAAAAAAAAAATTCTGTGAAACATCTTAAATTGGTTCCAGTAATTTCATTGTTGATAGTAGCATAAGTATAGTTATTTTAAGACTGTTGTGTATGTATACATACTATAGGATAAAGGACACCTGAATAAGTACACTGGTATGTAAAAAACCAGGAGGCCATGTCAGAAAGATATAAAAATCAATGATGTTAAATTAAAAATCCACAGTCCTGGAATTGGATCACAAGCACTAGTACGAATATTGGATATATTTTGTCTTTATTTAAAAGATCTACTTCTTAGTTCTGACTATGGAAAGACCTAACAAAGAGTATTCCAATAGTATTGAGCACCCTGAGTACCCAGATTGTGGTCTCTAAGTACTATTTATACTAAAAAGACTCCTTGAAGAAATGGCTAATTTTAGGTTTGAAACAAGAAATATCTGAAACAAGTTTGAGTATTTCATCATTTCCGAAAAACAGGAGAGCTATCAAATTACAAGAGCAATGTCAATAGATGGGAAAGTTTGAGCATCATTCAGGACTTTTATGCAATGAACCAAACTATGACTTCATAATGATAATGACTTTTGAAAATTCACTGTCCCTACTAGTAGACCCTACGAAAGCAGATCATAAAAATAATTGATAAGTTAAAGAATCTTGCTTTTTCCTTATAAAAATACTTCAGGTTACCAAAATGCTGATGAGAGGAAATTACAGAATTATTCCAAATAGTACATGAAAAAAAATTAAAATATTGTTTTGCAACTCTGAACAAATTAATAAATCTGGACAAAAAGTGAGGGTGGGACCAACACCACAAAAAGAGAGACAAACATACCTCAGGCACTCTTATTTAATTCTAAAAAATCAACCTTATAGATAGTGACTGTTGGTCTCATTTTTCAGAAGTGCTTCTAAGATGGGAAGCACTTTTCCAAGACCAGTCAGCTATTCCATCACCAGAACTTGTGTTCATCTATGATACATACTCATTTATTTGTTGTTATCACAAAGCATTGGCATCAACCAAAATGCTTAATAGTCATGGAAACATTTCTTCATTTTTGGCAGATTCTCTCAGGAAATATTGTGGAATAATTAAAGAAATGATTATGAAGATCTGTTAACAATTCAGAAGAATTGTTTAAACAATCACAAAATTTTACATGTACTCTCTTTGAATTACATTTCTAAAATATATAGAACCATACATTAAAAGGGAACAACAGCTCAAATGCAGACTTACTGTCTTAGGGAAATGGAAGTTGAATAAATTTCATTTTGATTTTTCAGTTTGCTTTTTAATATGAGGTTACTTTTACAATCCATAGCATCCAGAAAATATTTTCTGACCCAGGTTTTATTTCTTTAGGATTCCATTTTCTATCAAGTTGATATATTAGCTTCCTATTGCCACTGTAGCATATTGCCACAAGTGGCTTCAAACAACATGAATTTATTATCTTATAATTCTGGAGGTCAGAAGTCCAAAATCAGATTCAGTGGGCTGAAATCAAAGTACCAGCAGTTCTTCATGAAAGTTCTAGGGAAGGATTCATTTCCTTGGCTTTTCCAGCTTCTAATGGTTGCTTACATTCCTTAGCTTATGGCCCCTTCTTCCATCTTCAAAGCTGTGTAAAGTCACATCTCCTTCACTGCCACTGCTTCCTCCTCATAACTCCTTCTCTGACTCTGACCCTCCTGCCCTCCTCTCATATGAGCCCTTATGATTACATTGAGCCCACCTGGGTGAGCCAAGTTAATCTCCCCATCTTGATATTTTTAAAGTAATCACATCTACAAAGTCTCTTTTGTCACATAAACTAACATAGTCACAGGTTTTAGGATTAAGGCACGGACATGGTGCGGTGGAGCATTTTTCAAGTAGCGGAATGGTAGATCATGCCGCCATCTGTTCTGTGTTCATTCATTGAAGAATGGCAGGGTACTGTGTGTTCCCATGTAACTTGGACAAGGTCTTAACCAAAGGGGAAAAATGAGTAGTGGCAAAAGTGGACATTGTAACAGAGTAGAAGACAGGGAGGGCCGATGCATGGTCAATGTTTCCTGAGCAGCAGCAGGAATAGGGCTGCTAAGAGAGGTGGTATTTGTGCAAGAGTAGGCTAACTCCTGTCAGGTGTTTGGGAGTCCTGCCCAGGTTAGCTGATGCTTAGCAATTAAAAAAAAAAAATCAACAAATAACTTCTTCCTGTAACTGCAGGTATCACAATATGATTGTAGTCCAGGAGTGGACTGCAGGACCTGGATTTTTTTTGCAGCTACCCAGTGGCTGATGAATAGGAAGAGAGACCCCCTGAATGTTCAAGACTTGGGAAGTAGAGGCCTGGGAGCCAGGATTTTCTCAGGGACACCTAGGAGAGTTGTAGCAATAACCCAGATTTGCAGCATTTGATTGTCCAGGGAGCCAAATACAACGGTTTGATTCCATCCCATATGTGGTGGTCACACTTGTGTCTCCAAATCCTCTGGGTATTCCTAGGGTTGGATAGGAATCTCTGGGTCTCCTTTTTCCTCATCATTTCCATGATGAGCTCATTTTCCCTGAATTAGCCGGGTAAATGTGCTGCCATGCTCCTGTCCGTGGGCTGCCCTGCTAGGGCATGCCGCTTCTTCCCGTTATGTCCTTGCAAAATACCACGCACGGAAGGCTCAAATTCGTGGCTCAGAAAAGCATTATGTCCCCCAAACGCTAAAATCTTCGAGTTGAACAACGGACCTTCCTATCGTCTAGGTCCCTCAGGGACCAATCCCCTGCCTTAGTCTTCCTTGCTCTCTATTCCCCCTCCTCACCCCAAGGTCAGTTCCCCTTACTATTTCAAGCAGGTGAATTCATCTCTACCTCCTGTGTGTGGCTCTGAACCTATTGCTGCATCGCTGTGCCCTGCCAGGTACTGGGCAGTCCAATGCAGATGCTCCTTTTAGCACCCACAAAGAACTAGAAAGAAACTGAAATGCGACCTTTCTTCTCTATCTCCCTAGTCTCCATAAGAGGAAGGGGGGACTGTAGAGGCAGATTCCAGTCTGAATCGATACAGTATCCCTTAGGTGCTTCGGGTTCTAAAAGCAATTCTCCTTCTCACATTGTATAGACAACATGGTAGAGAAAGTATTGGATTAAGGACTAAATTCCCATGTCCCATCCCAGAGCTGCCAAGCGACCTTGAGTAAGTGATTAACTTCCCTGACTTGTTTCCCTTCTGATAAAGAGCCACAGTTACATCTGACAGCATTATTGTTGATACTTAAATAAGAAAATGTGGGCATCTTTAAGCATAGTAAAAGACTCTAGATGAATGGAGGATTTTTAGCATCATTAGCCAGAAAATTACTATTTATTCAGTTGGTGACAATGAACATGATAAGTTATTTTTGGTTGTTGGTGGTTAGTTGGTTGGTTGGTAGGAGGGTGGGAGGGTGAGTGGGTGAGTGGGTGGGTGGTAGGAGGGTGGGAGGGTGAGTGGATGGGTTGGTAGGTGGTTGGGTGGTTGGTTGGTTGGTTGGTTGGTTGGTTGGTAGGAGGGTGGGAGGGTGAGTGGGTGGGTGGGTGGCTGATTGGTTGGTTTTCCCACATTTTGACTTCAACAGCTGAAGGATAAGGGAAGCTAAAATGAATTGACTAGATGGCCAGTTCAGCGTGCACTGGCTTGAGAGTCAGGCTGCCCTATTGCCAGGTGCAGACAGGCCACCCACACACAGAGGGTGATGGAGCAACTGTGGGTGGTCTTGAGATACAACTAGCATTTACCACAGTTTCGGAGAAAGAAGAGAGTGACAGTGTCACCAGCTGGCGCCTTGTGGGGGCTGATGTCGTGGCAGTTGGCCAGGCTTCTCTCCCTGAGGTCCCTCCTTCCTTCATGCCACAGCCAGACACAGAGTGAAATGCAAAGTGATGGTCCTTTCTGGCTTGTGGTCATTTTTCACTCACTGCTAAAAATTATATTGTTATTTATAACTTTGAAACACCAATTTCCAAGATTTTCTGATTTCTTTCCTATTGTCTCGGTCTTTTTGTTTTTTGCTCTTAGTCAATAGGTTTTAAATAAAGTAAGTTCAGGTGATGCAAGTCCTCTGAGATGTTTCTTAAAAAAGGATCAAGGCCAGGCCAGCTAAGTTTGGCAAGTAGATCCTTTGCCTCAAAGAACCATAGTGCACATTTATATTTTAGAGCTCCTGAAGTAAAGAGATCTGTTTAACTGTATTTAACCTGGTGTTTTCCAAACTTATCTCTCATGCAACTCCCTTTATTATTCCTAAAGAACCCTTCTGAACATCCAGTGGAGATAGGTCCCCAATAAGAAGATCTGAGGACTACTGCTCCCTCGACATCTCCTCTGCCCACAATTCTATGCTTGCCCTTATTCTCCCTGCCCTGTGCTTAGAAAGACTGACTTTATATGAACAGCAGCAGGAATTTCTTGCCTTCTAACTTCTAGTTGGTTCCAACCAATGGGAGGAGATAGAGGGTAGGTAGAGTGAAGTCAAGGTGTTTACTTCCTCAGTCATTCCTTTCAAGGTTGCTTCTGTTGCTACCTGGCAGCCACTATGGCCCTCTGTATACAGTCCCTCCAGATTATTGTAACCAGTTCTCTTCTTGGCCCTCAGACCAAGAGTGGCACCTATTCCCCAACATTGCTAACTTCAGGTTCCTGCTCTATCCCTGGTCAGTTTCCCTTAACTCCACCCACAACTTGGTAAATTGTCCCTTTAAAACACTCTTACTGATCAGCCAATTTGCATAGACTCCCTTTTTCCTGCTAGTACCTAATGTACTGCTTTCAACCCATGGGGGGCTAGCAAAGAAGTCTAAGGTGGTAAGAAACAGGAGATACTTTAAAAATACCCAGTTAATAGCCAAATCACAATTTGGATCCTGCAAGTATGCCAAACAGAGCTTAGACTGCCAGTGTGATATGTAGGTCCCTGAAGTGGTTCAGCCTGATGTCACTGGGCCATTAGAGCCTGTCCTGACTCATCGACTCATCATGCATTACAATCACCGAGCTTGAAAAGGGTTAGACAAGGCCAGATCCATGAGTGCCCAACTGTACCCTTCGCTGTCGAAAAGACTTCCAGTTCCTTTTAGGATATTCGCATTTTTAAGTTGGAACACCAGTTAGGAAACTTACTATTTTAAAAAGCCATTTTGATGCTTGATGCCAGATTAATGAAAAGCATCTGCATGGGTTTTCTTTGCATCCTGCTCCTTGCCAAGACTTTTGAAGACAAGTGAAAAAGCAAATCCAGGGTGTGGTGTGATGACACACATCTGAGGAGGTGTGAGCCGATTCCTCTGACTCATATGTAGTGTTGTAAACCAATGTTACCTTAATGTGTATGTATGTTACCTTAAAATACATGTACGTGTATATACACACACACACACACATGCTCTGCATGTATAAATTTGCAGGATTCAAACTGTGGTTGGCTATTAACTAAAAATATTTAAAATATTTCCTGTATCTTACCATATTAGACTTTTTTGCTATGTATACACACACGCACGCACGCACACACACATATATATATAAAACTTAAAAAAAAGAAGTGGCATCACTAGGCAGGTCCCTTGCGCTTGGCAGGCTGTCACACATGTACTGAATGTCTACTGAGTGCAAGCACTGCCTGTACTCGAGTTTGGAGGCTGCTGGGAGGAAGAATTAAAGTGAACAGAAATGTTGGCCGCTTCCCTTGAAGAATTTATGGTATCATCAAAAGAAAATTTACATTCTCAACACTTGAGCCCAAACATAAAAAGCAAATAAATGGTTGTTATTAACAGGATAGATATCCACATTAGCTATTAATGTGGGTGCACATTAATAGCTAATGTGGATATCTATCTGACGTGGATATCTATACTTTCAGAGCATAAATAAAAGTCCTATCTCGTTCAGTGTTGAGGTTACACTTTACATATGTGTCTGCTGCATGTTTGTCTATGTGCATGAAAAATAATGGCCAAGTTTAGAAGCAGCATGAAGTAAAGAGGGAAATGTAAGTTTTAGAGTTATTGGATTTGTTTGCATGACCATAGGCAAATTTCTTCATCTTTCAAAGCATTCCTCATCTGACAAATAAAATAGATGAAACTTACTCAATTCCTTTCAGAGAATCAAAAAAAACAAAACAAAACAAAAACCAATCGAAGTGTCCACATAAAAGTAATGCCATCCATTCTGTTGCCTCTGCAGATAATTAAGCTTAAACTAGCCTTTCCCTTGTTTGAAGAAATTTCTAAAAAAGTAGTCCCATAATCTACCTAAGTAATACCTTCTAGAGCCATTCAAATTATATCTTCAACTCCTAATTTCAAGGACTTCTCTATGTTTCAGCACAGATTTTTTTCACCTGAAATTTCAGCTCCTTTGTCCACCTCCAGTCCCGGAAACAGTGTAAATATATGAGCTTCCTACCATGAAATCAAGTTTCATAACATTCTCTATTTAGAAGCAATGGCATTCTCCATTTCCTTTAAGTCCTCATTTGTGCCAAGTTTTTCCCAGCCTCCAAGAAAATGTTATGTATATACCAGACTAGCATGGGAAGGAGACTGGAAATAAATTCACCTTATGTCTGAGGTGCCTTGATTCCAGGAAACTTTAAAAATCAATTGAAGAATTGACTTTGTTTAGAAGAGTTGGAAAGTCCCCAAAGTCAATTCACACATCTTCCATAACTATTTGTGTGTGTGTGTGTGTGTGTGTGTGTGTGTGTTAGTATTGGCATGTGTATGTGTGATTGTGCTGATGTGTGTGTGTGTGTGTGTATATCAGTGCTTACACGTGTGATTGTGTTGGTGTGTGTGCACTGGTGCTTGCATGTGTGATTGTGTTGGTGTGTGTGCATTGGTGTTTGCATGCATGTGATTGAATTGGTGTGTATGTATGTGTATTGGTGTTTGCATGTGTATGTGTGATTGTGCTGGGTGTGTACATGCATGTATCCAGGACATTTGCAAACTGCTTGCATCCTCGAGGACCAACCCCTCAATAGTCCATGAATGTAGCCACCGCCAAGGTGACCTCTCCCCACAGCGAGTACTGTCATACCCAGAGCTTCAAACATCATTTTCAAAGGGGCAACAATTCATCCCCAAGCCACAGCAGAGTTTATTTGGCAGCAAGGGACAGTGCCGTTCTACAAACTGGCAAGAGACTGAGGAAGAGCTGGCAGAGAAGGGCTTTCTTGCTTGTTTCCCAGGGTTGTGCCCTGTGGACCGTGGTAATAGGGGACAGGGTAGGCCCTCTGGATGAAAATGATAGGAAAGGTACTGCCCTAATTACTGCATTTTATTGGGATGATACTTGAGGCGTGGTTATTACCATCTGTTGAAGTTCATTTATTAGATCTCACAAATGATAGGTCAGAGCTCTGAAAGGAAACGGGGACATTAAAGGCTGCCCTGAAGCTTTCAGTGGATGCCAATCAGAGACAGGTTCAAACGGTCATCTTCCAAAGAGACGTGTCTGGTGTTTTTGCAATGAAACCATTTGGGGAAGAAGACGCCTGGGCTGCATGGCCAGTTTGGATGCACCCAGTGAGCACCGAGCACCAGGAGACAGGCATATCTGCGCGGGTCTGCGCTGCATTTACTGTAACTGCCCACCGAATTGCTGTCTGCTCTGCCTGGCTAGAAAATGTGATAGCTTCTACGACTGGCAAAGTGTAGGGTGCTCTGAAATCACCTGAGAGGGGAAGCTAGAGGAACTGGGATTGTCACGGGGAGCTTCCCCGAGGAGGTGACAGCCCAAGATGAGGCCGTCTGTCCAAGGCAAAAGACAAGGGTAGCAATTCCACCTCCAGCAGCTCCACCAGGCTGGTGCTTCTCAGACTTTAAGGAGGGTCCAAATCTCTGGGAGGTCTCATTGAAATGTAAATTTTGATTGGATAGGTCTCAGGCACTAAGGTTCTGCATTCCTAAAAAGCTCCTAGGTAATGCTACTGGCCCAAAGATTATTCTAAGTACCAAGGTGCTAGATGACCTCCAAAGTACTCTGTTTTTCTATGCCTTGGTTTTCCAGTTTGTAACATGGGCTTCCAAGGGCAGAGAAATAGGACTATTCATCTGTGGCATATTTTGACCTTGTACTACATACCAAATATTCAGTGATTGAAGTGCGTGTGTGTGTGTGTGTGTGTGTGTGTGTGTGTGTGTGTGTGTGTGAGAGAGAGAGAGAGAGAGAGAGAGAGAGAGAGAGAGAGACAAGATCCCTGGGAAACTTGCCATACTAATTTTCTTTATATCTGTCCGTATTTTCTTCACCTAGTTAAAAGAATTTTTTAAAAATCCTTTTCCTACTTCAGGTTTTGCACTATTAGCCACATGACAGCTACCAAAGTAGAATATATTATACAAAGGAACTGAATTATTTAAAATATTAAAGTTCTTCAGCTTAAAATTCAGAAGTGGTTGGTATCTTGTAATTTGGGAGGTTAACGGATTTACTGATAATGTGTAATAATCCAGGAGCACAGGCGGGTCTGTGTCTGCTGATTTTATAACTCAGTGACAAGCATTTGCTATCATTCGGCCTTCTTGTTATAATTAGTTTTCAGGTTAAACAGCATATCATTCACCTCAAAATTGCAAAATTTATACTGGCAATCAAACAGATGCTAAATCCAGGGGCTTCCTTACACATCGTGAAATTCACTGGCCGCACCCTGACATGTCAGTTTTCCACAGCACCTCACCAAGAGCCTGAGTCAGGGCTGATGGGATTTTTGGAGAAAGTACCTGCAACTCGGACAAACCAAAATGTGGGCTGGGCTCACCTCAAATATGAAAGTGATAACAAAACATAACCCAATTCCAGCCAAGCAGACTTAGTCATTTTTTAAAGGGAACTTGTATATTCTGCTGATATCAGCTTACCAGAACATTTTCTTTGAGAACACTTTGTTAATATTATTGTTTTCTTAATTTAGGACATTTGGAATCTGTTGAAAATTCTTTTTTAAAATTCCCAGTTCCTAATTGCTGCTTGACTGCTCCCTCCATCAAATTCATAGTCAAAATTATTTCTTAATAATTGTGTGGAAGAGAAGCCAGTACATGGCCTATGTACTTCAGGGAGAAGACTCCGTCCTCCTTAATTATTGATTTTCCACTCTAGGGAGTGGAGTCCCATAGTTCCAGAGTAGCTCGGACAACAAATGCGTGTTCTGCCTCTTGGGTCTTTTTAGCCTGGCTGGGGGAGAGAAACTGTGCAGGTAAACAAATAAGTACATACCAAGCTATGTACTCTAAAGGAAAGAAAAAGAGTTTGGGAGCTAGAAAATAAGAAGGCAAGGCAGGGGGTCTGAGTCATTAAAACTGGCAGGAAGGGGACCTCCCTGGTGGCACAATGGGTTAAGCGCAGCACTATGAAGCTATCCAGAGCCACTGCAGCACCAATTTGATACCCGGCCAGGGAGATTTCCACTTGGCACAGCAGTCCTCTCCTGCCTCACCCGCTGCTCCCCTCAGCAGTGTATTTCAGTCTATCTGCCTGTTCTGCTCCCCACTCTGTCTCTGGTGAATCCTCTCACCATCCCACACCTCTGGCCTACACCCCAGTTTGTATGCATAAATAAATCTTTAAAAAAAAAAAACGGCAGGAAGGATTTCACTCAAGAGATGGCATTTGAGTCTAAACTGAAGTATGAGCAGAAGCCACTGTGCAAAGGTCAGGAAAAGTGTTCTTGCCCCAGGGAACAGCATGTGAAAAGCCTGGAGTGTTCCAGAAACTGAAACAGGTTGCTGTGTGCTTTTTAATATGCCAAACTAGCTCTCCCAAAAGTTAATGTTCCTCTGTCAGAAAACAGTCAAAATATAGTCTGATATTTTAGAGAGGCAGTTATCGAATGTGATGGCTAAGAGCATAAACTCTGAAGACCTACCAATTCTTGGCTGTGCCATTTACTAACTGTGTAGATTATTCAATACCCCCTCAAGTCTCATTTTCTTCATCTGTAACACAGAAAAATCATAAAATCCCCACCTCATAGGGTGTCTGTGAGAACAAAATTGTGAGTAAGTTAGTATTTATCTGTATTAGCACTTACCACAAACAATTGACTTAGCATTTAAGGAAGTGGGACAAGTGTTCTTACCATGCAAAGACAGGATGCTTCAATAGCACAGAGGCAGGAAAAAGGATTTCCACTGGGGAACAGCAGCAAGAAAAAAATCTGGGTTGAGTTAGCTTTGGGACGGGATTTTGAAAAATGGAGAAAATTTCACTCACTAGGTGGTGAAAAAAAAAATCAGTTTACTGACATCTTATTCAGCTCCTTTTTTCCCTTATCTCTCATATCCGATTGACGAGTGAATCTTCTCTCTGGTGTCCCACCACTGCCATTGTTCAGGCTTTTTGTGCATTTTTTTTATTTTCTTTTTACTTTTTTTTTTTTTTAAGATTTATTCATTTATGCACACAAGCTGGGGTGTAGGCCAGCAGCGTGGGGCGGTGAGAGGATTCACCAGAGACAGAGCAGGGAGCAGAACAGGCAGATCAACCGAAGGACACTGCTGAGGGGAGCAGCGGGCAAGGCAGGAGAGGTCTGCTGTGCCAAGTGGGAATCTCCCTGGCTGGTATCGAATTTGTGCTGCAGTGGCTGCGGACAGCTTCATAGTGCTGAGACTTAACCTGTTGCGCCACAAGGGAGGCCCCTTTTTGTGCATCTTGACTGGACCACTGCAGTGTCAATCGCCCCATCACCAGCCCCTTCATCCCCCTGCACCCCCATGTGGGGCTTAGTACAGAGATAAACAGAAATTATCCATTTATGTGCCTGTCTCCCACAGAGAATGGATCTGTTTCTAGCTTTTTATCTGAACTGTTACCTGCTGTTGCTCCCTCTGAACTCATCAGAGCCCATCAGGGAAACAGAAACCATTCTAGGTGTTTCCAAAAGTGAGAATTGAACACAGGAATTGGTTTGCAAGTGATAGAAAAGCTGAGAGATCAATGGGGGCTCTCAGGCAACCAAAGATCATCATCTGTAGGTAGCTGCTACCACTCCAAAGGTCCTAAGGAGGAAGGACCACCAGAGCCCAGAGGTTGAGGCCAAGTGGCCAGTTCTGAAACACAGCAGAATCTGGAAGTGTTCTTCATTCCCTGCATCCTCTAAAGGAGATGCTGCCAGAGGCAGACAGAGTGAAAACACCCTGGATTCCCCCTATTCCCAGCCTACCAGACTTCTGCTAGTGTCTTCCAATGGCCCCAATGCCCTAGAAGCCAAGTGGCAAGGGAATATGGGAAATGTAGTTCCCCGTGAGAGAGTGCAGAGCCTGCAGGTTGGGGAATGGGACTGGGAATA
Organism: Scalopus aquaticus; assembly: GCA_004024925.1. Taxonomy (NCBI): domain Eukaryota; kingdom Metazoa; phylum Chordata; class Mammalia; order Eulipotyphla; family Talpidae; genus Scalopus; species Scalopus aquaticus. The sequence continues at coordinate 358,844 of PVIJ01000032.1, read as the reverse complement.
AATAGGCAAGCTATGGGCACCTCTCTGATTCTGTCTCCATGCGCCTTTCTTCCTTCCTCCTTCCCTTCCTCCCATCCAGAGCACTGGGTCAACTGCCCTGTGAGGTTTTGGCTGTCTCTTTAGGACTGCAGCTGGCTGCCATAGCCCCAAACAGCACATCCTCCCAGAAAAATGTCAAGAGAAAGAAGTAGTGATAAGAGGTTAATGAGAGAATCCTGGGGTGCTTTCCTTTCTCAAGTAAGGAGAACATAATGAGCAGCAAGGAATCTGGGAAAGCCCTCCCCCCCTTTTTCCTTTAGATTTTTGGGCTCCCTGGATATCCTATTGGCACAGATTCTGATCACTGAAGAAAACTCTTTCCCACCTATCACTGCCCAGATATGTAATTCTGAAGGTCAGAAGTTCAAAGTGGATCTCACTGGCTAGAATGGTATTTAGTCTTTGGAATCTGACTCCCTTAACTTAGCATGAATTTTTCTTTAAAGTTAATTCATACGCTGGCATGAATCCATGGTTCACAGTGTAAACACACCACATTTGCACATCTGTTCATGGGAAGATGGACATTTGGTTTGTTTGGGGTTATTATGAATGAAGTTCCTGTGGATACTTTCATACAGGGCTTGGTGTCAATCTATGTTTCCGCTTCGTATATGCTTCATAAGTACTTAGAAGTGGGGTTGCTGGGACATATGGAAAATGTATGTTTGTAAGAAAATGCATGTCAAACTGTTTTTCAAAGTGGCTGCACCATTCCAAGCCTTGGTGTTTTTGTGTTTTTATTTCTAAAAAATGCCATTCTGATAGACATGTAGTGGATTTATGCGGTTTTATGCATTTATTTAGCAACGAATGACATTGGGCTCTTTTAATTTGCATTTGTATATTGTCTTTGGTGAAAAGTGTGTTCAAATCCTCCATCCATTTGGTATGAAACTGTTTTCTTTTAACCAAGTCGCAAGAGTTCTTTATTTGTTTTAAATACAAATCCCTTATCAGTATGAGATTTGTAAATGTTTCTCCCAATCAGTGATTCATCTCTTAAAAATATATTTCAAAGAACAGAGATTCTTAATTTTAATGGACCCCAACTTAGTAATTTTCTAGGAATTATGCTTTTGTGAAGCTCATAAGGCATCTTTGCCAAAACCAAAATCACAAAGATTTTTCTACTATATTTTCTTTTAGAATATTACAGCTCTAGGTTTTACACTCAACTCTTTGAGTGGATATGTGTTTGCAAATATTTTCTCCCAACTTTTGTCATATTTTCCATATCTTCTGATGAAAAATTTTTAATTTTGATGAAGTGAAATTAACTAATTTTACGGTTTTATGAGTATCCTAACTTATAAATTTAGAAAAAACAAAACAATTTTCTTCCCCTCCCTTTCTATCTCCCTTCTCCCTTCCTTCCTCCTTCCTTCCTTCCTTCCTTCCTTCCTCCCTCCCTCCCTCCCTCCCCCTCCCTCCCTCCC